>JAMKCH010016251.1:0-25575 GCA_023653785.1 Ophioderma brevispina
CTTGAATAATTAATTAATGGGCCTGTCCTCGTAGTTTGTTCCATTCAGGTACGGTTTGTGGAAAAAAGATGCTTTGAAGCAGTCCATTTTTAGGCTGGTAGTCTTTGAAAGTTTTGCTATTGTAACGTGTCTCTGGAAGGCGTGTGGCTGGTTGCAAAAACATCGCGCTGGTATGGCGACCTGATCATGAACGATCCTGTGCATCATCATGAGCGTAGCTGCTTTCCTTCTCAGATGTATAGAATCCCATCCAAGTTGTTTTCAACATTTTACTAAAACTGCTCGAAAAACTATAGTTCATACATGCAACCTCGCCGCACGGGGTTGTACACCCTCCAGTTTGTTAACAATATCAGCAGTAATGCTATCCCCTACGGTCCCTGATTACTTCAAAATGGGGCTGCACCAAAGACTGTAGGTATTAGCTTCAGTCATTTGGACAAGAAATGAAGGTTCCCGCGAATAACACCAAACTTTGTTGACCTCGGACGTGAATGTTATTGAGAATGTCATTTAAATCAAGTGTTTTGATATCATCAGGAATTTCTAATCCGTGGGTTTGAAAAACTTCACTCCTGTAGATGAAGTTGAGGTTAGAAAAATACTTTTGAAATTCCCAATAAACTAGTGTTCCTGGATTCCCATCCCACTTGGTTGCTGAAAGATTGTGTTGATGTTGACTCCTTGTAATCAAGTCAAGGAGCAACATTCGATCAGGGAGGGGTCTTTTTTCCATCTGTTCTTCGGCAGGCTGTGATTACACCTCTGTAAAAAGACAAATCACCCCCTGAATATGCGTGTTTCCCAAGGATCGTTGCTTGTCCACCTATCTTCCCGCCTCTATTTCAAAGCCTGTCAACCGCTATTCTATTCTTCTTCGCCCGTTTTCAATCGCCTATCAGGTTTATATGCTACTACACTCAGCTGTAATGTGAGCTTTTGACCCCCAAAGTGTCGGGTGATTTTGATCGGGCTCAGCGTAGACTTCAAGTTGTTATTGCGAGGTGAGAGGATGGATGCGGGCAAACAAATTGAAGTTAATGACTCCAAAACTGAGTTTTCCTCATCTCCTCTCCCCGGCAGGTCGACCTGTTGTCTGACTTCAGGCTGGAATCGGTGAATCGTGATTGATCCTTCTGCTTCCATAAAGAATTTCGTGTTCCTTTTGACCCTCATTTCAAAATAGGATCATCAGCTCATTTCATCTGCGCCGTATTGGTCAATTTCCATCTGCGGAACATTAGTCTATCCGACTTTGTTAATTGATCAAGATCTTGTGCACATGCAGTGAGATCGTTGGTTCTGTCTCGGCTGGATTATGGCCACCCTGTTGGTGGCAATATCTCAATATAACCTTGCCGGCTCGTGTGCGGCGGGGGCTGCCAGAAACTTCAAAATCGCGCTGCGCGCCTCGTATTTTCTCTGTTCTGGGATAAAACTTAAAAACTGGCGAATATTGGCTGTAATGCCCATCAATAGGTAACTTCCCTGTTTTTTCATCTTAATTAAAGTAGGTCAAAGCAGGAGCGAGTTCATCGGCGAACAATTTTTAGATCTTCGCCCGGATAACCAAGGCATCCGGGCCGTTCCCTTGGTAACCAATTTGATTCGCTTCAAAAAAAAACAACTTGACGACCCCGTCTTCAGAAACAAGTAAATCAAGGCATGATGGGATGTGGTTCCCCAAGGGAAAAGGAAGTATTGGTCATAGGCCCTTCATCAGTAAATAACTGATTCAAACTGGTTTATTAAGTATTCCTGCCTTTGCCCGAGTTTTCAGAGACTAGTTGACCTTGGCTCTAGTGTTTGATATCCCCCATATTGTCACTACGCATTTGTTTTTAAACAAAACTCCAGAATTGTTTGGGAGAATCAATAATCAATACAGGTTTTTCTAACCCACTTCCAGTATGAGAACTTGGCATCCTTTGAATTGTTTATGTATGGATTTGAATTTAATCCAATCTTTCTCGTTCCACCGGTTGCTTTAGCATGATTAAATGCTCTTTGTTTCCTTCTAAGTTGGGGCTTTATTTTTGTTGAAATCCAGGGGGTATCGTTTTCATTTCTCTTAGATGAAATCTTGGACGGTATATTCTGGTCCAAACATGAAAAATACCAACTAACATTCGTAGGTGAACCAACTACTTCTTTCTTTCTAGAAAAATTGCTTTTTTAACACAGCATGTTTTTCAATGTGAGACGCTGCTGCCTGCTGGGGGACCCAGCTGGATAGACCAGTCTCTTCATTAAAGGATGCTAGACTGGCAAAGCTATCATTGGATGATTCAATTACTTTAACTACTTGAATAGGTGACAGAAGCTAAAAATTGGTCACGCCGCAATGAATCAGATCCATATAACCCTAGAGCCATCCAGATCCTCGTAAGTGGGGTCTCCATACCCGTACATTCCGTTGTCCAATAATTGTATGATTTGACCCCCACCCAAATTGCAACAGAACCATTTGGTGTCACTATACTCCGAATAATCCAAAAATAATATATTAAAAGTCTACAAAATCAACATAGTAGAATAAGGGAAATGTTTGTACACGGGTAAAAATTAGAATTGTTCGAAGTGATTTTAAACGATGTACCAATTTATTGGGCTACTCCTAAGGTTTAGAAAAAAGGTATAGTTTGCCTATCTACGCGTTATAGTTTTAGTACAATATCACATAAATTCAAGGTCATCCTGGGGTTAAATTCATAGAATGGCCGATTGATAGGACGGGTTGTCAACTGTTAACATTGTCCCACTAGATCAATGTAAATAGATTCTTTGTTTGAACTTTCTATATAAGAGTTACAGAGCTATGACTAGTGACCTCCCTAGACCCTGAACCCCCAGTCCCATTTTTGGTTCCAATTATCAACGAATATTATAGATGCATGGTGCAACCAGTATATGGTCGGGTTTCTGTACCATTAGACAACAATTGATACCATTTTTTTATAACGAACGATATATCTGATTATTTTACGCCCCATTGTGACATTGTTTTGACCTATTTTGGACTCACAACTATTGAACTACAACCTGCAGATCTGGCAAACTTACCTTTTTTTAATCCTGGAAATGTAACGAACACGGTGGCATACTTTTCGACGCGTTTTTGATACTTTCAATTTTGACCCCTGTATAACCTTAACCCCTTAAAAATATATGTTCCACTCCTTTGATTAAAAAAAAAGTAAAAACTAAAACTTTTTTTTTGGGAAAAAATTAACAAATGTGTTTTTAAGGTATTCTCATTACAATTCTGTTGGAATTGATTCTGTTGCAATTAGTGTTGGGTTAATGCTGCATTCATTCAGTTTGACTGGGCCTAGGTATGGTACCACGGCCACTACGGCTGTCGCACATAAACCCACGTAACACCACGCTGACCCCACTTCACCAGTCTACTTAGAAGAGAATGTTACAGACATCTATCAGTGATTTTCCTGCGAAAGAGTCCAAATATTGTAAAGGGCCGGACTTTTTTTGGTACCATTTAAAAACAATTTGGTATAACTTAGCTTAAAATGTGCTGCTTTATTTAATGAAAACAGTTTACCCTGATCTCTCATCATTTTTTATTGGTACCCACCCACCCAGCCATCACGTCTAAAAAACGTTTCCAAAAAAGTAACAACACCCGGCACCATCCCGGGTGACGTCAACCTGTTTATGTCGGTGTTGCCACTAGGGCAAACCAAGAAGGCATGTGACCACACGCGATGCAGAAAGCACACACAGCTTAAGTTACGCATTGTTGAGAAAAGAAATCCAACCTAATTTTTTATTGAGGGGCACATTAATCTGATCGGTAATCAATCTTAAATAATACTATTCCTTGTTTATTTGTTGCGAGATGAACTTTAATGAATTGTATTATAAGCTGACAATCGTGGAATTTCACCCGCACATGTGGAATCAAAAATCACGGAATCCTGTAAATTTTTCCGGATCAATTTGACCAAACATAAGCAGATTTGCGTAAGTTAAGCCGCATGTCTCTTTTGAACATTTAAATATCTTATTTTTTTCTTTTTTCAAAATTTAATCAACTTCATGTTTTTGTGTTATTATATTGTTAATACATACACAAGTATTTTTTTACATTTAGACGCTTTATTAACACAGCGAAGGGATTTTGCTAACCTCACCCACCCCCTCAAAATACGACACAATGTGCTCCCCACGGCAGTTTACGCGTGTACCCTCTGCATGTCACGATTCACTCCCGCCTTTTGCTCTGCACAACAGATATACACCGTGCGTAGCTCACGTATCTTGCGCCGTAGTTCTAAATTACCCCTGTCTTAAAGTGCATAATTCCGTGTTGTTTTTTTTCAGTCCGAGGGGTTGTGTAATTACAATTCCCAGCTTTTCAGACCAATTCATTTATTAACAAACACGAATCTTGGAATGAAATGATGTGCAAAATATCCTGAAATGAAAGTATTCAGCACAAACACTGGACCATTTATATCAGGGTAAATCCCACTCTCTGGTTCCTAAGCAGCGGTCGATTGCAAGCCACGTCGTGTGTGGTCATGTTATCAGCTCAGTCAGCACTTCTACGATTACAATTCCAAGCTTTTAGGAGACCAATCATTTATTAACACGAATCTTGGCCATGAATGATGTGCATAAATATTCTTGGAAATGAAGTATTAGCACCAACATCACTTTATATGAGTTCGGTCGCTCAATCCGGACCGGTCAATTCTACAGCTAAACCCCATGGCAGCCTCAACGAAATACGCTACCTCAGTCTCAATTTGTCAAATTCTCCTCAAAATTCGCGTGCTATTTTGTCTATTGGCTCTGATTTTTGTACTAAATAATTTTAACAACACATATTTTAATTACCAATTCAAATTTCTTGGCGTCCTGGAAAACGTGTCATGTTATTTCCTTGGCATATTTGCTTACTTTCTGTTTCTTGTCTGGAGGTTCATCGGCCGCCTGTACCCTGCTGCGTTCTCCTTCCCCAAAATCTACCCCCAAGCTAACCCCCACGTCATTGCATCATAACTCTACTCTGAGCTTTCCACCGTACAAAGCACTTCAAACTGCTCATCTGCCATCTCCATTTCAAATTACTCATAATCCATTTCCATTGTTTGTAAAATGTACGAAAAAGACCCCTTGTACAGATTTAAATACTGCGGTAGTCAGCTTCTGCATCTATCACCGTATGCAGTTCTGCAGTGTTGGCAACCGGAAGTGCCCTGGAGTAAAGGATGACGTCACGCATAAGGCCTCCCAATGTATGACGCTCTCCGCCCGTTTTCTGAAGTGCCTTCTTATGACCAATTAATATGGCTCAATTAAAAATGTTGAAGTGCTGATAAAGTTAAATTTTTGTCTATTTTGCTTCTATATGCATGTTAAGAATGTAAAAATAAATAAATAAGTCTGGTTCTAAAAGATGTCCTGCCCCTTTAAAATGTGCAAGAATATTTCAAAAGTGAAGGATAGGTCTGTAAAATTCCATTAGTTACTGGAATTGACAGAAAGTGGGGAAAACTGCATGTTCAAAGATTTGAATCTCCATTCAATTACGTGTTGTAGTAAGTGTCCGTACGGACAGTAATGACTAAAATATCCTATTTTGTCCTTATAGGGTTGCTTCTGGTCTTATCATTTGCAGCCTTTATATAGTTTGTTGTGGATTCTGCTTTCTTCGGCATCTAAAATGTCACTTCCGGTAAAAACTGTCTTTGTTTTTTCTTTGTTTTTTCTGAAAGCCAATATCTCAAATTAAGCCAAAATGCCAGTTAGAACCATGTAATTCTCAGCTCACGATATGGCCTTATCATTTTTCACCATTAAAATGTATTTAAAAAGCAAAGCCGCTAGTAGATACAACTTACTGAAAAACAAAACATAAAACATGAAGACAGTGAAATAATGGAAAAAATAAACTTTAAAAATGCATCATTCGTATGATACAATTGGGAGTAAAAACAAATTGAGAAACCAATGTTTGTATTAGACCTTCTAGACGACCGAATCATAATTAACATGCGGTATGTTTTAAATTGAATGATCAGTAAACGGAAAAACGATGCTGTTGTCTTAATTTTACTAAATAGAAGGTATTATACATGTCACCATCATATTGTAGCCCATGTCACAAAGCTTTAAAATTCATGTCAATTTTTGCTCTGGTTGCCATGGTAACCACGTAAGGCCTCTGATTGGCTAAACACTAGAACGGACGCAACTAAATAACTAAACAAGCTACTGGGACGAGGACGAAACTTGGGTGGCATGTGCAGGGGATAAATACGCAGTGAACCATGAAGCCGGATTTTTGATACCGTTGCCATGGCAACCGGCAATCGACCAATCACATAATTTCATGGCGTAATTTAAATTTGGAACACAATTTTGAAAATCGGGCTTCATGGTTCACTAGCCCTATATGTGCTGAATATGTGTGCCAAATTTCATGTGCATAGCATGTAGCGTTCTCTAGTTACGTTCGTTTTCGTTTGCGTATTTTAACGAAATGAGTTATAGACCTCGAAACATTAGACAAAATTGAGGCGCTTTTGATGTTAAATAGGGATTTTTTTTAAATTCATTTTATAACTGAATTATAATTAGTAATGAAAGATCACTCGAAATCGGTGCACATTGTCCTGTAATTAATTGTAAAATAATTTTGTCTAAATATCGCAGGGTGAATAAACCATAAAAGACATAAAAAATCACTTACCCAGTACATTTTTTTTAATTACTTAAAATTATGGACAAAATAATATGAGTATTTATTTACTTGACGCGCCAAAATAAATTCGTTAAATGGCGTATAAATAATATCTTTTAAAATATCTTATATAACCCATTTAATAATGTTCACATTGTAATGTTAGGAGACTATGCTTTTGGGCAAATTTCGCTACACTGCTTGCCAATCTTTGATCATCCATATCTTGGGAACCGAACGTCCGATGCGAACGAATAAAAAGCATTTTTGTAGATTTCCAATCTACACAATAAAGCCATTGCCTTTAATGCAATGGCTTTATTGTCTCCTTTTCGTAATGGAACAATTTTTTACAAAGTCGACCCCAACCCCCGCCTTAAGTTCTTTATCTATATACATCATCAAAATGAATCGCACAACTTGAAGGCTCTTTTGAGACATCTTCCTGCTTAAAACGCACATTAATAACATTGATTTGATGATAGAAATGGGAAAAAGCAACCCAATCTAGGTTTTATACCAGCTGAATTCGGGTAAATCTTGACAAAGAATTTCAATGATGGAATGGCCGGGAAACCCCATACCAGGTTTGATCTAACAACTTAATAAGATACACATTACCTTGATCACCAAAATGGTCATGTTGATGAGAAATCCTGACCGGAATCGCAGAGCCGTCCGTACGATTCAAATAGCTGGTCCCATTGTGGTGGAGACCACACAATGCTTGCACGAGGACCTGTGTATTCTCAACTTCTTGTTGCTCTCATTTCCACTGAATAAGTAATCATAATTATGTTCAAGTGACGTCAACAAACTCAACAAGAATTCTCTCCCACCGTCTTCACCTCTGACTGTCCAAGAGCACGCATGTTATTTAATACCCTCTGGTATCCAAATGATACAAACTGACAAATGAATTCGGGTACTACGATGTCAGGGTCAGGGCAAACTGAAATGATATTGAAATTGCATGTTAAAGGCACAAACACGTTAATTTTTAACATTTTTTATAACCATGTTTCACAGAAAACAAATCAGTCTGAGCAAAACAATAAGCACGTAGACGTGGTTAACCAGACTTGGCATGGGGGGGGGGGGCAGAAGGGTCCCGAGGCATTGTAATTTTATGAGGAGGCGAATTTGGGTCTTCTGCATATACACTGTACAAAAGGTCAGTTTAATTTGGGGCGGCTGGAGGGGGGGCAAGGGTCTGTGTCGGGGGTTGGACGCTCGCCCGTGCGCTGTCCCCTGGTTGCACCACTGCACGTAGAGGAGTTCCTTGAACAGGAAAAGAAAAATTGTTCTGTTTTTCAATCCACTACCGTATACACACATTGTATACTGTACCTGACCATTATCACTGTGGGCAGACCAATATGGTAACAATAATCTGGCATATTAACCCCATGGGGTATGCCATTCGTGGGGAAAAAACGCTTTCAATATAAAATTGTGCCACTTGATGTTACGAGGCTCTATTGTTCCGTATTGAATGGATACACCCCGCAGATTGGTCCCATGATTTACGCAACTACCATACCTTCTAACGCTAAGGTAAATGAACCTTTCCACTTAGAGGTGGTATTCCGCTGATGTTGAACACAGGATAAATCTCTTTACTCTCTGGGGTCAACTGGCTCAAACTAACATTGTTAGACCACTGATAACATTGATCACAACATAAAATCTATGACATACCGTAAAATCGCGTTTACAAGCACCGGTGCCTGTATTCGAACGATGTCGGAAACCCGGACAAGAGAGAAATATTTAACTACACCCTCTTAGTATAGTCTGCAGAGAGCAACTACTTCGCTGGTGTAATATGACACCAATTGCTCGTTTTAAGTAGATTCACGGTCTCGGTGCAATCATTCGCTTCATAAGCAGGGGTATTCGACATAGAGGGAGAATGTTTCCAAATCCCAAAAGTTATTTTTGAATAAACCTTTTAAATGAGAATATGGTGTCGGCCTTCTTCATCTACGGCTATCACTATGTGCTTGGTTTTATACGACAAGGTTGAGACTTTCCTCAAGGCGTACTCCAATCAAACGTAATTGATGATTCGCGGAAAATTTGGGGGGGAAAAGACAAGAAAATTTCGATCAGTGAAACACTACCCTGCATGGATGTTGGGCCAATAGATTTGTTTGAAACTGTTATTGTGCTATAATTGGGTACTACTGGCATATTTGGAAGTAAGCATGTGTACCGTCTGTCTTACTGTCATTTACCATGAATGTAATTGTTTACCATCCAGGTTTGATGTCACAAATGAATGCCAATTGATTTAATAGCAAGTGGTGCGACTGTATGTTTCATAGTGACGAGAGCTAGCCTCGTATCTCAGCGTAGATTACAACAGCAGAGACCATGTGCATGAATGATATCAACAGGGGCCGTATAAGCACCAAACATAATGGGGCCTGCAGCAGAACCCTGGGGCAATGCCCCAGATCATACCCATGAGGTCCGAGCTTCATCAGCGATGACCAACTTTCTGTTAGCCTGTCCTTCAAATAGGAAGCAAACCAATGAATGACAGACCGGACCGCCGACACCATACCTGCACTTTAAGCGATCGAGCAGAAGATTGTGATCGATGGTGTCAAAAGCGCCTTGAGGTCCGGAGCACAAGGATGGCTTCCTCCTGGTTGTCAAGAGCCAACAAAAGGTCGGGGGAAATCCAGTGAGGGCGGTTTCACACGTGCGTGGTACTGGCTGTAAGCTATTGTTTTTGGCAAACAAGTTTTTTCAGATAGATACCTTCAATTTGCCTGAGGAAGGACAAATTTTGAGATTGGGCGGTAATTTTTCTTCTTGCACCTCTGGGTCAAGCCGGCGCCTTTTGGAGAAGTGGTAAACCAATGCAGACTGAGGTCAGATTGAAAAATCCCAAGCTCTAAAGACTTGTTGGTTATCACTGTTAAGGATTGTAAGAGAATATCCAGATCGTGAAGTAAACTAGCGGGTAATGGATCCACAGAGCATGATTTTAGTTTGGATCCTTTTGATGATTTCCAGAATGTCCTTCAAGTGACAGGGGGTTGAATTTTGGTGAATTGAGGGAACACTCTCATGTAATGTTACTGGCACCTGTCTGAGGCATCAGAGACGTCAAGGACCAGACGAAGGGTACGTATCTTCTCATGGAAAAAATAGAGAAGTCCTTATACAAGGTCTCTTTAGAAGTGTTGCGAAGTCACATTTGCGATGCCGGTGAACGTAGTTTATCAACCACATGAAATAACTGTTTTTGACTGCAGTTTTCAATCTGCTGGGGTGATAGCGTTTCTTTGCATTAATAATGGGCTTTTTTGTACTCCATGGATTTGTTACGATAATTTCTTTGTCGACAACAAGGCCAGACTTACTGAACTTTCTCTCAAGGGAGCGCTTCTCACGTTTCAAGGTACGCAATGATTCATCATACCAAGGGGTATTTGGTCTTGATGAGATCTGCGAGAGTAACAGGCTCATCTGTAAAGCAGTGTCACTGAGACCGATTTATATTTTTATTTAGAGCGTTGATATCCTCAGAAGGATTTGTCAGGAGGAGAGAGTTCAGTACATCTGAACGAAACATTTCCAAAAATCAATTTCGCGTATCTTGCGAAACTTGACAGTGCGCTTGGGGACCAAGGTGGGGCTAGACAAGCAGCATTGACAATTCACTATCGGTCAGAGGAAGGCTATGAATCACAAGACATGTCATCCACACAATTTCTTTCTTCGCTGGTGATGAGGCTGGTCCCAGTACCACGTATGTGAGTTGGTTCATTAACCAGTTGGATAAGAACGGCTGACTGAAGAATGTCATTGAAGGTTTTGGTTCACGGGTCATGATGATCGTCCATGTGAATATTTAAATCCCGCAATGATGAAATGACATACAGTGACACAAATGACTCAAGGAGAGAGAATTCTTCAAAAAACTTGAGGCTGTTTGCTTAGTATATTAGGTTGTGGACCTAAACGTGAATTGGCCTATAGGGTTTATATTTTTAATGTTTAAGCATCATGCATACACGGCACACGTAACCTGAAATGAATATTGAAAACTCATATCGGGAGAACGATAACATTTGCGACATACCCCGATGAACATGTTTGTTAGTAGAAGATGGTGACTCCACATCAGTGAAGAATAGGTGAATTACTGCTACTTTAATTTCAAGTACCATATTGGGATAAACAATTCTTTTTATTCTGCTGGACTTCATCTAAAGATGCTGGCTTCCACCTTCATGCATTGATTTTCATTCCTAACACAGCAATTCTGGACCTCTCAAGGGAAATTGCATTGTCTTATCGCCGATATTGACCTGCACGCATGTTATTTTGATGAACCACTAAAGTGCAAACACATTCCTGCAAACCCCTGCCCTGAAGTGAACCAGACACGACTATCCAATGGCATAGCTTTGGTATCTAACAGCTGTTTCATTCACTGTAGAATGGCATTAAAGGATTTTGCTTCAACCAGCAAATCGGTCTACAACATATCACAGGGCAAAGGATCCAAATAGCAATGATTTTATTTGGATCCTTTGATATTCCAGAAGTCCTTCAAGTGAAAGGGGATTGAATTTGGTGATTGATGGAACAGCTCTCATTAATGTTACTGACATTGCTTCGCCATCAGAGACGGTCAAGATCCGACGAATGTTACGTATCTTCTTTCTCTCATGAGAAAATAGAGAAGTCCTTAGCAAGGTCTCTTATGAAGTGTGCGAAGGCAGCAGTTGCGATGGCCGGTGAACAGTAAGTTTATCAACAACCATGAAATACTGTTTTTGACTGCATTTTTCAATCTGCTGTTGGTGATAGCGTTTCTTCTTCTTCTTTGCATTAATAATGGCTTTTTTGTACTCAATGGAATTTGTTTAGGAGAATTCTCTTTCTTTGTCGACAACAAGGCCATACTTACTGAACTTTCTCTCAAGGGAGCGCTTCTCACGCTTCAAGGTACGCAATGATTCATCATACCAAGGGGTATTTGGTCTTGATGAGATCTGGCAGAAGTACAGGCGCATGCTTGTCAAGAAGTTCACTGAGGACCGAGTTTATATTGTTTAGTTAGATCGTTGATATCCTCAGAAGGATTTGTCAGGAGGAGAGAGTTCAGTACATCTGAACGAAACATTCCAAAATCAATTTCGCGTATCTTGCGAAACTTGACAGTGCGCTTAGGTGACGTGGGGCGAGACAAAGCAGCATGAAAACAAATTCACTATGGTCAGAGGGCAGGCTATGAATCACAGACATGTCATCCACACAATTTCTTTCTTCGCTGGTGAGGAGGAGTCCCAAGCATGTGACACGTATGTGAGTTGGTTATTAACCAGTTTGGATAAGAACGGCTGGACTGAAGCATTCATTGAAGGTTTTTGGTTGTCACGGTCCATGAGGAATCGTCCATGTGAATATTAAAGTCACCGCCATGATGAAAGGACATACATGACAACAAATTGACTCAAGGAGATGAAAATTCTTCAAAAACATGTGGAGGCTGTTTGCTTAGTAGATGTAGTTGTGTACATAAACGTGAAAATTGGCCTATAGGGTTCTTATTTTATAATGTAAGCATTGCATGCAGACACGCACACGTAACCTGAAATGAATTTTAACACTCATATCGGGATAAACGATAACATTTGTGACATAACCGATGAAAGTTGTTAGTAGAAGAGGTGACTCCACATCCAGGTGAAGAATAGGTGTTACTGCTACCTTTAAATTTCAGTACCATATTGGGATCAACATTCTTTTTTCTTCATGTGCCTTCATCTAAAGATCTGGCTTCCACTCTCATGCAGTGATTTTCAATTCACTAACCACAGCAATTCTGATCCTCCCTAGGAAATGGCATTGTCTATCGCCGGCCGATATGGACCCTGCAACGCATTTTATGAATCCACTAAAGTGCAAACACATTCAATCCTGCAAACCCCTGCCCTGAATTGAAACCACGACCTAGCAACTGGCATAGCTTGTTATTCTAACAGCTGTTTCATTCACTGTAGAATGTGGCATGTAATTGATTTGCTTCACCAGCAATCGGTCTAAACAAGAGTTCTTATATATCGAGAGGCAAAACGTTACGTAATCTTAAAATCACCGTCTCGTCCTCCGCATGTTTTGCCGACCACAAAGAAACCTAGAGTACAACAACTGACCAGATAGCAAGACTATTAATGACATCGGGGGGAGACAGCCTTCCAGAAAAGGCAGAAGTTTGGAGCAGTCTTCATTGACCTAACTGCTGCGTATGATATCTTCATGGCACCGAGGGCCTCTACCTCAATATCAAATCGTCCCTGATGTCAAGCTATTGTCAATTTCATAATGAACGCTACATCCAGACAGATCTTTCTCCTTGAGACATCAAGGGCACGCAGAAGTAAGCGCAAACTTCGGAATGGTGTCCCACAAGGCTCGTCCTGGCACCCTAGTCTCTTCAACATCTACTCTCAGATATGCCAAGGGAGATTGTTCGCATAACTCCTACGCATACTACACTGCACTTTGAATAGCTGCTGACTCCTTTGGGTCCTTTACAACAATGCTGCAGAAAGACCTTAACACTGTAACCAATTCTTCTCCACCGATTGCACTTTAAACTAGCAAACCCAAGACCGTCAGCCTGTTTCCTGTCCACTTGCCAAATCGATCGCAAAAAAAGAGAACTAAACACCCTCTAGAGTGAGAAAATCTGTCACATGACCCAACACCGAAGTACCTTGGCGTCACAATTGACCGCAGCCTTACTTTCACTCAACAACCAGGCATTCGCTGCCAAGACGCAGTCTCGTGTTAACCTCCTCAGAAGCCTCGCAGGAACTGGATGGTGCATCCTTCGACACTTAACATACATCAACTGTTGCTTGGCATACTCAACTGCTGGAATACGCTGCACCAGTGTGGAGTCACGGCGTACATTCACACAAGATTGAATGATCGTTCATAAATTATGCAATGGACTTGGTGGTGTTTGCCTTTTGGCAACGCCTGTGATGCCTCCCAATTCTGGTCTTGGCATGGCTCCTGCAAATCTTGGGAGGAACCTTCAACGATCAAGCTCGCCAAGAAATGTGATGAACGTGGTGTTAGTCCCACCGCCGACACCCGTTGAGGATCAGAGAATTCCCGGAACACTTTGCTACCCCAATCCGTAGCACTGCGTCGCGGTGTCCCTGTCGGTCATCTTGGATCAATGACAGATGGTTTGAGCAACTGTTCTCCGCTAACCTTTGAACCTAAAGCAGTTTGGTGACAGCCTATCTAGCAAGTCCAAAGGCTGTGAACCTGATGGGGGAGGCGTGGGCGCCTCGGCAGCCCTCAGAACTTGCGTTGGTCGTAACCAAGAACTCTTCCTCACAAGATCGGAGTAGAACATCACCAAACTGCGATTGTGGAGGAGCCACAAACCATTAGCCACATCATAGATGACTGTGAGGTTACAAGTCCCCAAGAGGAATCCCAGGCCTGATCACCTGGATGATGAAACTATCAATCAGCTGGTTAAGACGGATCTTCCACTGTGATTTTGGACTTGCAACGAACGAACGAACTTTCTACACTAACCAGGAAGTGATCAACTTATTTGGTTAAATCTTGTTGACGTTTCAATCAGGATTCTATTATCTGGTGATAATGATGAATTAGGATGATAAAATTCCATGTAACCATGTAATTATTATAGAACATGATGTAACCAATGTTCTCAACAACTAACACGTACAAAAACCCTGAAACTTCAAATTCATCGTTAATTGAGCACAGCTACCGCTACGTACATACCATTGAGTCCCAGAAATGCGCGATACACCCTTGGCGATTTGACTTTCTCCCGCGGGTAGAAACTCGAACGATTTTAATTTAATCATAAGGACATGGTATTTCATGGGATTCTATAGATCATGTGACAGACAATCAATGTTTACAAACACAAATCGACCTGGTCTACTGACATTTAAGGTGAAAAAAGATCAACCAATGAGTGATTTTCATGAAAACCTCTGTCTATTCATATTTTTCTTTTTGTAGTACATTCCCTGTTTGTTAGCTCTCATATAAAAATTAAACGGTATTAAAAATGGATTACGCGTCTCCAAAGTTACATCTGCAGAATGAAAGTACCCAAGTGAAAGACCGAACCAATTACACGCTAGAGTTAACCCAAGAATACGCGTGGTTTTACGTCAGCTTTGGGATTTGCAGCATTATCCATCCTCCATTAATTACACATTTGGAATAAATGTCAGTGAACACCAGCGAGGTAACCTTAACCAGTCTGTGGGTGGGGGGTGGGAGGTGAGGGTTAATGGCGGATCCTCACTCAAAATCTTTGCCCCTCCTGGCCCCAATAGAGTTCCGGAAAATTAATAAATTATAGTATTAACGGTTACGGATACCGTGTTTCACCTTTGCAAAATGTGCTTTAGTGAGCCACAATGTTAAATGGTTCCCAATCGCCTGCCTCCCCCCTCCCCAAATGACATGCCCTCGTTTGTTTTTGCCAACACGTACACAAAATACAATCGTTGGGTAATATTGTAAAATGAAAACCACCTATCAAATAATATTTAATGAAATCAATTTTTGGACTTGACCGCCAATAATTTGCAGCATTCTATTCAAATTGCTTGATTTCCACGTATTAAACTTTTCAAACTCACATGTAGATGGGCTTGATAACAGATAAAGCATTACATTTTCCATTTTAAATTTATCCTGTTAATTTCGTTAAATCTTAAGTATTCTACATTATCATTCAACAATGTCCTGCGTAGCATTGAATATAGCGCCAAAGAAATCCACCAGTTAATTTATTCTGAAGCCCTCACGCTGAGTAGTAATGCGTCTCATGTGTACAGTCAGTGTGGAATTTGTTCGGGGCAGAAAATGGATACCTTCACAAAAATAAATGTAGCCATTGAATGGCTTGATCGATTTTAAAAATTTAAAATTATTGTGAAAGCTGATTAAACAGACTATCTAACACAGGAATTAATTTGGTAAATTCCGTTGTTTCTTCACAAAAAAAATCCCTCATTTGGTTGTACTTTTTTTCTGACTCACCCTGTATGCCCATACAGTTACAGCATTCAATAGCCTTATTGAGCGCGAATTTTAAAAGCACAAGCCCTGCGGATGCTCATGCATACTGCCGGGCAGTGCTTTGTTCGTTGCCGGTGTGAAAGTAGATATAGTCCGGCGGGAGCCATAGTCCGGAGCTCCATAGACGACAACGGAATAAAGCGTGAAACTAATGTTACGTGAAGAGTCAACTGAATCGATTGCCCTATTGTTCACCATTGTTCCCGGACTGTGAGACCGGCGGACCATATCTCCTGCCACACCTGGCGTTGACGTCACATGTCAACTCATCTATGGGGATGATAACAACGTTCACACGAAGAGCGTGCCAAACCCACCTTATTTTTTTTTTTGTATTTTATTCACCACTTATCCGAGACCATTCAAAGCACAACCCATTATACGTTTGCTCCATTTGATCTATATACCTCTTTTTTAAAACAGTTATGGTACAGTCTAACCATTAAACAAATAGTTTAAACAAAAAGGCTACAACGTCAAGGTTAACTCTACTTCCCATCACGGAAAAGCAATATGAGAGCGTCCCGCCCTCATAATTATAATATTATAGGGAAATGAACAGAATACTTCCAAGGCCAAGTCGAGCCGAGCAGTACATGAAGTAGCCCACAGAAAACTATAAATGGGCTTTCGAATGAATCGTCGTAATCGAATAGGATAAAAAGCGATCTTCTGAAAAGGAACATCATGATATTAGCACAGAATTTGCCATTTTTTTTTCCTTTCAAGGCGAGGCTCGACACTGCTGCCGGTATTTTTACATCAGTTTTCAAATCAGTTGACTTCACTAAGTGAAGCTGAGCACACCTATTTATAATAGCAAAATACCTGTAACGCTGTTACGACACCAAAGTGTTCAGATTTGCTAAAAGTTTTTGTTTGTACCTGTGATACCTATTTACATTTCAATACATATCACCCACTCATCCTAATTTTGAAATATAAAACAATTACCATATGTACAGTTCTTCTCATCTTCTCCAGAAAGGCAATCACGCTTTCCATCACATTCATAAAAATGTGGTATGCACTGTCCGTTGCTGCATACGTAATCAAAAAAAAAAAAAAAAAAAAGAACAATAGGGTAATCGATTCAGTTGACTCTTTACGCAACATTAGTTTCACGCTTTATTCCGTTATCGTCTATGGAGCCCCGGACTTAGAACCCCGCCGGACTATATCTGCTTTCACACCGGTATTTTTACATCAGTTTTCAAATCAGTTGACTTCACTAAGTGAAGCTGAGCACACCTATTTATAATAGCAAAATACCTGTAACGCTGTTACGACACCAAAGTGTTCAGATTTGCTAAAAGTTTTTGTTTGTACCTGTGATACCTATTTACATTTCAATACATATCACCCACTCATCCTAATTTTGAAATATAAAACAATTACCATATGTACAGTTCTTCTCATCTTCTCCAGAAAGGCAATCACGCTTTCCATCACATTCATAAAAATGTGGTATGCACTGTCCGTTGCTGCATACGTAATCCTTCTCATGACAAGTACAGTTTGCTGTTATCTCGTCTTCTCCTTCAGAACAATCATTGAAATCATCACATTCGTATGATCCACCTATGCAAACTCCGTTATTGCATTCAAATTCATCATCATCGCATCCTACAAAATGTTACCAAAGGTAAATAGCAGTATTGAAATTGTATTAAGATTAATAAATATATTGAATAGGGAGAGTGGTCCACATAGGTCGAATTATGTGGTCAAAGAAAACGTGTAGAGCAATATAATGACCTAAAGTGACCCCTGAATGATCTTTGGCATCCTCATCTGTTACCCCACATAAGTCCTTTTTTCTCAATGTATAAGCAAGCATACCAAGTATGAACTTGATCCATGACTGCACTAAAAAGCTGGACAGCATATACCAAAAGGGTATACAAATAGTTGCTTAGGGCAAGCGCCAATCAGATTGCAAAACCTTTAACCCATATCATGAATCTTTCATTATCCACTACCAATATACCCACTGAATGGAAAATAGTAATGGTTACTCCTATCTTTAAGGATGGTTCAATAACTGATTGTGGCAATTACACTAGCCCATATCAGTGTTACCCGTGATCTCTAAAATCCTTGAAAGGGCCCTTCACAAACAGGTCTATGATCATTTACAAACAAACGCACTTGTGTGTAAAAACCAATCAGGCTTCAGAGAGCAGCATTCCACCTTGACTGCAATCACCGATGTAACTGATTACCTACTCCATAATATGGATAATGGGGATATTATCGGCGCTGTTTTTTTAGATCTAAAAAAGGCGTTTGACACTGTAAACCATCAGGTGCTTCTAAGTTAAAACATCATGGTGTCATAGGTAATGAATGGAATTGGTTTTTGAACTACCTTAGTAACCGCCAACAATGTACTGTAATTGACAACATCAGCTCGGACCTATTGCCGGTGAGTGTTGGTGTGCCATATGGCTCCATTTTGGGCCCTTTACTTTTTATTATTTTTATCAATGACCTGCCTGATGCCCTTACTGAAAGCAGGGTTGCTCTTTATGCTGATGATACAGCCATCATGTATAAATCCAAATCTAGGTCTGACATTGAAAATGTTCTTAACAGGGAGCTTGTTAGAATTGCTTATTGGAAACTTACTATTAAGGCCTTTAAAACCAAGGTGATGTTGTTTGGATCTCACCAAAAAGTGAGAAATACCACCCTTGATATTCGTCTTAAGCACGAAAACTTGGAGCTTGTTTATGTCTTTAAATATTTAGGCATGTGGTTTGATCCACAATTAAAATGGACTGTGCATACAGATAAAATTGCTGCTAAATTATCTCAAAAGATCGGGATCATAAAACGTCTCAGACAAGTCATTGATCAGAATACAAGGAATATGCTGTACAATGCCATTGTCTTGCCTCATATTGATTACTGTTGTCCCGTATGGGCTTGTGCCGCCAAAAAATTGTAAACAGAATCAAAATACTGCAAAACCATGCAGCCAGACTCACTCTTGGGTACAAAGTTAAGGAAAAACATGTCGATGAAATTTATCAGGAGCTAAATTGGATGAATGTATATGAACGTGCTAACTATTTCAAATCTATTCTAATGTATAAGTGTGTCCACAACATGGCACCGGAAAATCTTGTTAGTAAAATCCAAAATCGTAATACCTATTGCAACAATACATAGTGCTAATTGTCTTGGCTATCCACGTATCAAAACGGAATGGGGTAAGCGTACATTTTTTAACTCCGGGGGCAGATTGTGGAACAACCTACCAAACTATGTCAGAAATTCAGTAAACATCTCAAGTTTTAAGAAGAATTAAAAAAAATATTAAATCTCTGGCATGTAATAAAATTTTTGTTCAATGTTCTGTAGGCCTTTAACACACGCCTTTAAGGGCATGTATTACTTTTTGGTGTCATTATGATAGGTGCTTCATTTTTTAATCTTGTAATTTAATTCGCTTTCTATGTAATATTTTGTATGCTTTTGTTGAAATTTTGAGCATTAAGTTAATGATTTATAGTTTGAGCTGTTATGTAACTTGGTTTTATTATATCTATATATCTTCATGTATATTTATTATATGGATTTTAAAATTATTTAGTATTTATTATTATGATTCTGTATGTACTTTTAAGAAAGAGGGCCCTTAGGGAAAGCAGTGCTGGATCACTGATTGAGGTTACCCTCTATAAAGAAGTTTTAATAAAATACGAGAGGCACATACACACACACACACGGACGGACACACACACGCGCGCGAATTGTGCTGCCATACGGTCTTTCCGATAATATCGGACGACATAAAAATGCGAAATAGATCATAGAACTGACATGCAAAAACACTATTTTAAGGTTTTCTGATTCAAAGTAATTGCGCACGAGTAATATATCGTACACTGTTTTGTATATAAAATCCATAATCGAGCTATTAAAAAAAATCAGCCGCGGTAATTCTTTTCACCTCATTGGCCTAGTGCTCACCAGTCGCCTGGTGACATGTCCTTTTGACAATCACCGAAAGAGTAAAACAGGTGCAAGGGAACCTCCAACAAGGGAAAGTCCTTCAGCAAGCTTGGTTAAACCAATGAATGTTTCTATCTTTGGGCAACTTGCAATTGGTGATTTCCTCAAGTAATTTCGCAAAACTGAAGTACAAATCTCACAAATGTTTGTTCGACTTTTTTGTTATACAGTTGACTCTAACATTTCTGCTAAGTCAGGGGTTAAGATTTGCTAGGCATGTGTGTTTTAACCTAGGATGCTTTATTTTAAATAAATCGCTCACTCATTTTAAGTTTTTATTGATACTTTCAAATAACTTGAAAATCCAATTACAGTGTACAGTTGTGCTCATCTTCTCCTGAAAGGCAATCAATCACTATCGCATTCAATAATAATGTGGTATGCACTGTCCGTTGCTACATCTGCATCCTTCTCATGAACAGGTAAATTTGCTGTTATCTCGTCTTCCATTGAAACATTGACATCCTCACAGTCTGCAGATGTCTAGCAAAGCCCGTCGAAACATTCAAATTCACCATCAAAGCATTCTGCAAAATGTCACCAAAGGTCAATGTATTCAGCATTATGTTTTCATTTAATTGTATAATTTCTACAGCACACAACGTTGCAATGTACATGGGAGAAGTTAAAGAGGACTGCGGGAAAGTAGTAGAGATGGGTGAATTGTCCAAACCAGAAAGTCTGAATATCAGAGGACATCGGTTGTGAGAAATAGATTTTTTGTTCTGTATCGTAGGTACGTCCTGGCCATAAAATCGATCTATTTCGTCCCCCACTTTTATAGTCCTGCGGGGGGACATCGTCCGGGCCCCTAGACGATCATCAACGGATAAATCGCGAAACTATGTTGGCGTTGAAGAGTCCAACCTGAATCGAGTGCCCTATGCTTCACCGTTGTAGCCGGACATATCTTCTCAATCACGTCCAAACACACGTGGTTCTCAAATTGATTCCAGCCATGAGTAGGTACAATGTCTGGCTGCTTCACGGAATTCCCGCAGGTCCTTGTTTGTGCATGTTGCTCCAGCAGTGGTCATACCAAGAGGTGTTCCATTGTCTGTTGTGCTTTTCCACACAACCACAGGTTTATCCCTGACATCTGCTTCCAGATGCCCCACTTCTGCAAGGAAAACTTAGATCGGCCAGTTCTGGGTCTCAATCTATTGAGGCACGTCATTCAGCCCAGTTAGGAATCAGCTCCAGGTGGAAGATGCTCTTCAGGTTCAATACCAATAGATGGCACTTGGTTGATGGCAAAAAGTCTTTCTTTCCACAAGGCGGACTCTCTTTACCTCCTTATAGACTGTTTCAAGAGGTGGACTTTGCTTAAGAAACTCTCTCTAGATTTTAAGGCCGGTTGGGCAGCAGGTAAATAAACTTTCCAGACATACGGTGCTTCACATTGGAATCTTGGCAGCTACGCTCTATCTTGCATGCTCGCTACGTACGACGATTCTGGTTGGAGCAATTCCTGCTAGGAATGTATCAATTTTCCGTTGGTGTTGTGACGGAGGCCTCCTGTGATAAGCCGGCGGAGGCCATTTAACGAACGCTGGACAAAGCTTCTTGGCATGGGTTGTTCTTTCCCATACCGGGCAGGGCATACTCTGCACATGAGTACCACAGGGCAAGTGCCGTCGATCTTAGGGTACGTGGGCGAGCACCCCATCAGGTGCACGTGAGTTTGTTCAAGATGTTATTGCGTGGTCATACTTTACTCTTCGTCTTTCTAATGTGGGGTCTTATAAGAGAGAGGCGGTCCACTGTGACTCCTAGGTAGACAGGGTTATCACAGTGCTCCAGGGGAGTTCCAGACCAAGTTACTTTAAGCTTACGTTTGGCTTCACGATTGCGTAGATGGAAGCACCCGACCTGTGTCTTGATGGATTTGCACGTAGGTGGTTTTCCTCATATAAGGAGTTCATCCAAAGCTTTGGAGAGTCTCTCTTCCAACAACTGGAAGTCGTCATCTTGTGCACTAATTCCCAGATTGTCTGCATAAATAAAACGACGGGTTCCGGCAATCCCTAGTTTGGTGCGTTGGTAATTATATTTTGACAGGAGAAGTGCAAAGCACACTCTTGTGGTCGACCATTCTTGAGCCTACGTCATCGGCTCTTCTTCGACTCCTAGCTGAACAATGAACATCCTGTTAGCCAGCAGTCCACGGATAAGCTCAGTCAAAATCGAATGTCCTTGGTAACTTCCAGGATCTTATGGAGGTGTAAGGCATCTGTGATTAACAGTGTCGTTTGCTGCTGAGAGGCTTCGACGAACACAGCCCGGTTACCATACCCTTCCGCGAAACATCCTCAAATGTGTTGAGTTAGGGTTGAGTACTTGGCTTGTTGTTGATTTTGCCTGGCCGGAAACCTGCCTGTTCTGGTATGAGGTGTTCGTCTATGACAGATGCGATACGAGAGCAGGAGGACGTTCAAAGAGCTGGTAGGTATGGCTAAGGCGGATATAGGTCTGTAGCTCTTGGGATTGGATGATCTTTCCATGCTTTAGGGTGCCATAACATGGTGCTTTTCCTCAGATCTTGGTCAACCTGTGGGAATAGGCAGCAATTGTAGAGCTCCAAACCTTCCTTTGCTACTGGGCCAAGATTTAGTTGCTCAGTAGAGATGTTGTCAGGCCTACTGCTTTTCCTGGTTGAAGTTTAGCAATACCGACATTCCAATTCGTCCATGTGAAGGGGCGAGGGAAACCATGGGTCCCAACTATACCTCTTAATGGTCTAGTTTGCATTTCTTGGGCTTCTTTGCTGCACTTGCCATTTAAAGCAGTTGGTGTGCAACAACTTGTTTGGATGTGACATGGCTGCTGTGGAGGTTCTGTTGGATCCCCTTGAAGATTTCGGATGGTAGCTGATTGTAGACCATGCTTTCTTTCTTTGCTGTTATGGGTCAGATCGAAAAAGGATCAGCTTCAAACAGGGGTGATAACTCTTAGATATTCTCTAGCACATCCTTGGAAATGCCTGGTATATATTCCGGCCTACCCCTCTGGGTATGATCAAATCCGTGCATCTTGTTCACTAGTTGGGCAAAATTTGTCATAGTTATGAGCTGTTATGGGGTTTTGGAGCATCCTCTTCACGTTCTGATCCAGGTCATCAGTGAATCCTTGCCAGTCTGCTATCCTGTTAGTTAAAGCGGCGCGTAAAAGGCACTTTGTTTGGTCTTACTGCAGCGTTGCCTTGGATATAAACCGATGGTTCTATGTTGAGTTTTGTGGAACAGTAATCCAGAACAATCTGCTACAATGTTAGAGATGTTTTTTGCTTAAATAGCTAATCAGGGTTGTAACCTCTCTTTCCCACGGGCCTATGAAATGATGTCGGCAGCTAGAGTCGTGAAGGAGAACGTAGATGTTGACTTCTATCCATTCTTCGACAGCTTAGTCCTTCTTTGTTAGTTTCATTGTAGCCCTATTGGGTATTATGGCTTTTGAAGTCGCCAATGAAGAAGGTGAGTGTTTTGGAGGAATTCCCAGGGTGAGCTGAGTTGCTCCGAAGTCTACTGGTGGAGGTTTGTAGACAGAAGTAACTATGACAGACTAAGCTCATGGTGAGGACTTCGAGTTGTTATCATCAGACATTGACGTTGCTTCTACTGTGGTGCCTTTTCTCACAAATATAGCACTTCCGTATTGTCGATGTGGTCTCGTTCCCCCCCATCGGTGGCAAGAACCATTCCTGGTATGGTTGGGGGGTGGTTATATATTCTCTTTGGTTTCCTGCAACATATGACATCGCAATTGAGATTGTTACCACACATCAGCACGTTGGTACTTTTTGCACTGGAAAAACCCTCCACATTCAATGACACTATAGTCAAGGCAGACATTGAAAAGGCCCTGCCTGAGGTCTAGTCGGGATATGGGGATACTTAGGAAAGGTGGTTAATGAAAACAGTGTTTGGAGTTGTAGAGCTAGTTCTCTGCTTCGCTTCGCAGTTTTAACTTTGCGTCGTTACGCAGCTTACCAGGGGGAACCACAAGACGGTTCTCCTAACTCTCCCCCAATATTATATGATTTTACGGCGGGACAATAATTACTGTACTTCTACACCGGTCATCCCTCGATGCTCAGTCCTTTCTGGTTAGGTCCAAACGCCCATCTCTGTTATCGACCTTCTTTGGTTTTTTCCTCTCCAGAATCCTTCTTTAAGGCATTCCTTTAGCTTGTAAAGTGGGGTTAATCTTTGCTGCTGATCAAAGACAGTGCGGTTTTCCCCGCAATAGAAGGGGAAAGGCCCTTTTTTCCCCTATCTCCTTCTACTGGTGAATTTGTAGGTTGTAAAATCAAACTGGGCAAATGTATAATTTCGTGGGTTTCAACAATTTAAAGCAATACCAGCACATTTTTGGGTGTCCCAGTTCACTTTTTGGTTCCAGTTTCTACACAGTTTTGAATTGGGTAATTGGCTAGTACCTATACCTGTAAATTGTAAAGCTCGAACTTGGTCTATAGATCGCAAAAGGAATTAATTAGAATAATTAATCTCCGAGATCTGCGAACTACTTCAAAGGCTGCTGGAAACGTCAATTTCAATAGGAAATAGCCGGGACATTGCGCCAAGTACGTGTCTGTGCTCAATCCATTAGTTGGTCAGTTTGTTCAGACACGTCAAGTTAAAGGTCAATTTAGACGGACAGAAACTGCGTTTTCAGCTCCGCCGTTAAATTCCAACGGATTGCCGATTCTATTCAAATATTTTCTTTTTATGACAAAACGTCACTTTTGAGCATTACATTCGCAGGTCTACATTACTTCATTGCCACGACTGTGAAAAAAATCAAATTGAGGGCGCTTTCAAAAATGTGCTGGTATTGCTTTAAGGTCACATTTCGTCGTTTTAGTGAAAGATGGTCGTAAGTGCACTAGTTTCCATCTAATACATGTACGTGCTGCCACTAATAATAGCAATAACAACAGCAAAGTCCATTTATAACTAGCACTTATCCACCCTACGACAACGGCGCTCCAGCCAATTATTATTATGCCGCCGTCAAGAAATCGTCACAATCATTTTGCTTCATCTAGGCCCAGCTAGCTAGGCCGCACAACACTAAACGTACCTACCACATTACTAATTAATCATCTGGAGAAAATCCGTGACCCAGAGCAGAGCATTTTTCTCAGTGATTTAACAATATTAGGACATTTTTTAAAGAGCGCCCCCAATTTCCTTGAATTGAGATTTTTTACACGGTGCATTGATACTGGCTAGTAAAACTATACCTGGAATGGTTAGCTCTACAATGTTTATGTGTCCGCAAACAAGGAATTTTGTAACTTTTATATAGCCTCCATTTTTTCCTGATTAAACTTTTAAAATCATTTCTCATTTCTTTGAGAAGAGATTTCTCACGGGAAAAAGTACTTGTTTACTATAAAAGAGAGAGAGGGGAATACCCCTAGTTTTGTGTTGCTAAGTGCACCCTGTTTAGATAGGGGAAGTGGGGAATTCCCCCAAGGATGCTAAACTAGAAACTAAGTCAACTTGTTTGTTTTGGAGTCATCAAAACATTGTAGATCAGGGATTTCCCCACAAAGTTATATATGGAAAGTGATGTGATTCATGTTATGTTTATGCATGATGATGATGTAATGATTATTGTTAGACAGGGAATCTAGGTGTGAGAAGTTAAATGGTACTTGTGACTGAAGGACTGGGTCATCCAGTTGAAATCAGGAGCTAAGC
>JAMKCH010016252.1:0-27831 GCA_023653785.1 Ophioderma brevispina
TAGCAATTTTCACACAGTGATTAGTATATGGACAAGCATTATGTACATGCAAAAACACGATTTTTTTGGAAATTGAGGGCGCCCTACTCATGAAATCTCTGAGTCAGCCTTTAAGTGAACATACATATTGACGCATTTAGAATATCATTTTCGAAGCAACGTTGGAAGATTCCATTTGAGCATAGGTACCACCTCCCGTAGATGTATTCGAGAGAAGTTGTTACACCAAATTAGCTAAATTATTTTTTTAACTGGACGCTCAGCGTTCGCGCGTTCTTTGTTGTTTTACCTCTTTCACTGTTGAAAAAAGATAAATATTAAGCTGTAATATTTTCCTTATTCTGGTCCCGGAATTCTGGTAATGTAAATGGGAAAATGGAAGTCGCTTATATCACTATAACATTATAACACTTTATCTATATTTTCTATTTTTATTAGCATTTATCTCATTGAAGAAAATAATTTGCCTAGGTATAAGTATAATGATAACAAATATAAACGCAGTAACCGTCCGTGTGCGTGTGGTGTGTGGGTGGATGTGGGTGGGTGGGTGGGTGGGTGGGGGTGTGTGTGGGGTGTGTGTGCATGTGTGTCTTAATATTTCGATTAACCTTTTTCAAGTTGTTGGTGGTTAACCATTAACTCCAATTGCAACCAAACTCATGTCATCGGTGCACCATAGAGACCCAAATGTCATGGTAGGGTTAAAGGTCACATATCATGGTCAAAAGGCGTCATTATCGGTTCGAGAACGAACCGCCTTATTTTTTTATTTATCATTAATATCATCACCATCGTCTCTGTATCATCATCGTCGCCATCATCGTCGCCATCATCATCGTCATCATCATCATCATCACCACCACCGCCACCATTATTATCATCGTTCTTTGTCTCATCATCATCATGAGCAGCAGCACCATTATTAATTCTCTTTAATGACTTTAGATTCCAGCGACCTGTAATAATGGCCAGTAGCGCAGGAAGACGAATCTTGGGCACATAGGGCGTATTAGTTGCAGCACCTGCTGTCGCTTACACGATCAAGCAACGATTGCCCACTAAAGTTGAAGCAGCTTCACTACCATGGAGTCGTAAAGAAAACGGTAAAACATCCTAAAATTAAATGAAAAAAAAGTTCCTATCCGTACACTTTCATATTAGCCTTTATTAGGCTTATTTTCGAGCTTTCAAAACGAATACATTTTTAAAATATATTAGAATTGCGATCGATACTGTTTTAGGGACGCACTGATAGATTTTAAGGTGGAGGGATAGTTTAATCCTGACTAAAAATATGACCCACCTCTCGCTGAAAAAAACATATACAACCCTTCTCGGCCATCTGTTGACAGAGAAGGGTTAAAGAATGTCACTTGCAAGAGGCAAACTGAAAAAATGACAAGATGTAAAGGTAAAAAAAAAACAAGATCAAAAGGTCCCCATCGTCTTTGAAATCTTAAGGTGCCTACAACTTGATAGATACCACCTTTTCTTTCTTTTTAGCCTCGTTTCTTCAAGGTACATGGTACAACGAACTCGGTTCGTGTGTGACTCTTCAACAGAACGAAGATGGGCGTCTTGTTGGTAACTATACAACAGCAGTGGAGAGCAAAAAAGGAGCAGCAGGTATGTCAGTTGATAACCTGGAGTGAATAAAACCATTCAATAAAAGTTGTATATAAAATTGCCGTACTAGTGAAACGCATGTTACTTACGCAATGCTTGTTAATAGAGGTCTTCCACTTCACTTATGCGTAGCTTCCACCAATATGTGCTCGTACCCGTAGTAATCGCCATCAAACTCAAATCAATGTGTGACCTCTCGAAGCACTTGCGTTACTGTTCAAGGTGATACGTACATTTGGCGTGCTATTTTGAAACATAGAGTCATCCCATGTGCGTGTGTTTCTTCCGGAAATCTGAAACAGAATTGTAGTCGCCGTAATACTAATGATATGCCACTTACAAATGATATGCCACTGTGAGGGTGGGATATATTAAAATTTTGTTTTGCACTTTAAGCACTTAAGGCCGGTGTGGCAGGAGATATAGTCCTCCGGGCTCACAGTCCGGGAACAATGGTGAACAATAGGGCAATCGATTGGGTTGACTCTTCACGCAACATTAGTTTCACTCTTTATTCCGTTGTCGTCTATGGAGCCCGGACTATGATACCTGCTGGACTATGATTACTTTCACACCGGTTTATACTCCTTTATATCGTATATTCGACGCGGAATAGCTTTTGTAATATCAAATAATATTCTATGAAGGATTAAAAAAGTATAAACTAGCCAAAGATATTTTATACGAGATATTTTAATATTCTGACAATGTTCTGACAATTAGGTGACCTATAAGAAATCAATACTTTGCAGGTCATAAAGCGCGCAATTTATTTTGTTTCAACTCGGCACATCCAGTCAGTTACCTATACCCACATTTTAAGATCAGATCATTTTGGCTTTATCGCTGAAAATACATTATGCATGAGGCAAAACTGGAATTTCCCGCGCAAGCTCTGCTTAGTAGTACCGTGGAAGAAAGAGATAAGAAGGAACCACATCGACTTCCACAATCCGATTTTAATCTGTTTATCCATTCACCAGCACAAAAGGAGGGGATTCAACAGCGCCCCTTTGATCATAATCCCTCTGCCGCAATCGATGGTCGGCGAGCAATCATTACTGTAGCATGTTTTGAAAACTCTATGTCCGAACACGTAAAAGTGTAAAAGTATATTGCATATTACAACATGTTTCGGCTGTCTCCGGTGTGTATTTGTTGTTGTTTTCGTTATATAAGAAGTTGATGTACATCGTTATGCGTTCAGCTTTACTGCCCAAGACTGCCCAGTGTGAGAAATTAGGATGAAAGTTTGACTAAATTTGAACGTTTGACTCGGGGGGGGCGTCTTGGATTTTCGTTGGGCACCCATGCTCGTTCCAGGGGTTTTGAAAGTGACCCCTGACGGGACCAATATTCATTTCAAATATACCCGGCCCCTAATTGGACCAGCTTTGGTGAAATTATACTAGTTTTCGGTACAGCAGTAATATGGCATCCTTAGTGTGCTCATTTAAATATATTTTCCACTAGTATTATCCCAGTTATATATTCTCTTTTGAAATTCCACTTATAATGTATTATACACATCTTTACTTGTACCGTATACAAATATTTTTGATTAATATTTTAACAATTAACTTTTCACTGTACTGCATTATTTAACATAATTATTTATCATATTGTTTTTGCTGTATTCTATGATGAACAAATAAAAATTGATTGAAGATTGAAGGTAATACGTGGATTTGGGATTCATACCGGAAATCATTTTTTACCGAAATTCTATCCACAATGACACAACGATTGTACGAGTAGATAAAATAAAGTAGCGCATATATATTCTATGGGGTTTTGTGTCATAGCTCATTTTCTGTCATAACTGTGCCGAAAACCGTTTGCTGTTGTTGGGTAATACATTTACGGAGTAACGAGTACTCTTGATTGCTTGTATTTTTGCGCCACCAAAAAAGGTGCGCGTAGTTTAAAGGAGGCGCACTAAACCGCGAGGGAGGTGCTGGAGTGATGCAATCTACCCCTGACCTCTATACATGGATAGCGGGGCGGGGATCGAAAAAGTGAAACATTTGACCCGGGCATATTGAGGGAGGGCAAGAACCGTCGTTACTGCATTACTTAAATTTCAATGGCACTTGTACGTTAAATTTGCACAAATTTTACGCAAAGAAGGGAAAATAAAAGGGTTTTTCACACAAAGGAATTTGGTAATCAAAATAGATAATTAATGAACAAAATAAAGAAATTTCCTGAAAAAAATATGTGGAAAGAACTGAGGGAAAGGAAATGTGAAATAATAAATAAATAAATAAATGCAGCAAATAAATAGCAGTGGCGCATGTTATAAAATAAGATAAATGCATTTGGTAAAATAAATAAGAAATAAATGAATGAAGAATGAATGAATGAATGAATGAATTGAATGGATGATGGATGGATGGATGGAGATGGCTGAATGGATGAATGGATGAAGGATGGATGAATGATGGATGGATGAACTGAATGAATGAATAAATCCAACTTGCCTTTATTATTATGAAATAAATAAAAAAAGAAGAAAAGAAAGGATGGTGGAGGGTGGAGGGGAATGGGGAGGCGGGATTGGGGAAGGGAAGAGAAGAGAAGAGAAGGGAAGGTGAGGAGAGGGAGGAGGGATGGATTGAGGGATGGAGGAGGGGATTGGTAATGGAGGCGGGGGGAAGGGAGAGTTGTATGATTGGTGTTAGATGTGTTGATTTGTTCCGGGGAAGGGATGGGGTGGAGAGGAGAGGAAGCGAGGGGAAGGGAAATGGGAAGGGGAGGGTGATAGGGGCAGGGGAAGGGAAGGGGTGAGGAGGGGAAGGGGAGGGGAGGAGCGAGGGGACCGGACCCAGGACGGGGCGGGGAGGGGGAGAGGGGGAGGGGAAAGGAAAGGAAAGGAGAGGAGAGGAGGGGGTGAAGGGAATTGGGGGGAGGAAAGGGGAATGGGGAGGGGGAGGGAAGGGGAATGGGGAGGGGGGAATGGCGATGGGAGCCAGGGAAGGAGAAGGGAAGTGAAGGGGAGGGGGGATGAATGAGGAGGGGGAATAGGGAAAAACGGAAAAACTCAAGCAGTTCGCCAAAAACTATGCCAAAAGCATCACCTGGCAGAAAAAAAGAAATAACTTGAAAAAAGGAGAAAGAAATTTCTGAAAAAAGTAATTTTGAAACATAATCTGATTGAATGGAAATACCAATAAATACAGTTGAATTATTATAGCAGAGCATGTTCTAACCATAAGATAAATGCATATTGGATTTAAATAAAATAAAGAAAAGAAAAGAAATAAAGATTAATGAATGGATGAACGAATAATAATAAATTCCCAATTACCCTTAAGGAATAAGGTAAGGAATTATATGATTAAATGAATAAAAATAATAAAAATAACAAAGAAGGGAAGGGAAGAAGAAGGAAAGGGAAGGGAAGGGGGAGGGATAGTGTGAGGCGCGTGAGGGAGGGGGGGAGGGGGGGAAAGTGGCAAGGGAGGGGGAGGAAGGTGAAGAGGCGAGGGGAAGGGGAGGAGCGAGAGGGGGGGGAGAGGGAGGGGAAGGTGAAAATGAAGGGAAGGGAAGGGGGAAAGGACGGGAGGGAGGGGAGGAGAGGAAACTGAGGGGGAAGGGGAGGGGAGGGGGTAGAAGGGGAGGGGAGGGGAGGGGGAGAGAGAGTGGAGGGAAGTGAAATTTCTGTAAAATATTCACACAATAATTATAACAAATTTTTTTTACATAACATTCATTTTTTTTGGCAGACATTTTATTGTTTCAACCTTTCATCAATACATATTTGTATAACTGCACAAATTGCACTCATATGCTTTACAGCAAGTAAAGTAATCACCGCATTTAGGATGTTGTATAGCGCCAATTAGCGTAATTCTGACTGTGGCATAATTTGTCGATGCTACTACCAAACAATTTTTAATACAATATTAAGATTTTTCTTTCAAATACAAAGAAATATCAAAAGTGCATTGACTTCGAATTGAATCAGTACGGTGATCTCTCATGTTCTGCCCTGTACAAAATGGACGCAGGGGACGTTTACGGTTGTTTCAATCGCCGACTATTCAATTACGTTCGAGCCATGTATAGAGGTACAGTGAATCTACGCGTAAATCGTTGGTGGCATTGTGGGATAGAATTTCGGTAATTTATAAAAATGATTTCCGGTTTAGGAAAAACCGGATCCATCGTACTTGCAGTGAGATTATACCCCTGCGGGACCTGTTCTCAATACATGAAAAACGATCCACATTTAAAATAGCCAATGTAGCCACTATAGCCAAAGAAAAATGGACATAGGCTACTGCAAGAAAAAATACAAACTAGGGTTATTTTGCTGATATGTTTAGGTTAAGTTTTTCCGATTTGTATCATTGAACAGTCCAAACACAACGTATTGTACCCCTAGCGGGACATAAAAACTTGATTATTGTGAATTGATACCCATATAGCGGTACCGTCCAGCCATTTGCAGCTAGTCCTTTTTTTCGGAACGAGCATGGGTCCGACAATATCAAGAACACCCCCGGGTGTGTTGTATGTTTGAGTATTTGAGGGTCGTCGAGTGCCAAATTGTGTTCATTCACGTTATTTCAATACGGAATTAATCGCAATCTCATATAGTGCGCAGTTCACACTCCTTATCCATAGAAAAACGTTTAACAATTTGGCACTCGCCAGTGTGTTTACTTCGCAGCATTCAGCGCGTGCTGATCGCTGTTCCCGAGGGACCCGGATATTTATGACAATGAAGAAGAAGAAACAACCACGAACTGAGAATTTTCTCGAGCAAGAAAGTCTGAATAGGAGTATTTCCTGAAGGGGGCCACTTGAAAGAGCATATGAATAACAATTGCAATTATGGGGCGGCAGATAGATCGTTCACAACGTAAGTGGGTCGTTAGTCGGTTCCTTCTATCTTTTCTTCTCTGGTAGGACCCCACTTGATTTTTCAAAAAAAAACATTATTAGGCAAGGATTTGATTGATGAAGTTTATGACAAATCATAGCTAATATTATTTTTTTTTTATAATCAGCCTTTGGATACTTGAGATTTTTTGAAGTTTGTAGTGATTAAATTTTTGTTCATAATCGCGACCGTTAAAAGTGGGCATTTTCAGAGATTGATGGGAAGAGATGGGAAGACCGACCTCAATTTTTACCACAGGTAAACTGACAAAAAACTCAAAGGAAATGCTGTATATTTAACTGTGATTTTATTATCTCCAGAGCGTTTTGAGTGTTAATTGTCCCGGATCAGGATTGGTATAATTGGAAGGTTTGTAATAATAAGTTGGATTTTTTACAGAAGATGTTGGCGATCACTACAGATCTCTCCTCCGAATGCCCTTAATTAAACCAAAACACATACATACCGTTTACTCTTCCATTGTACTTCAAGTGATCAACCAAGACTCCTGTATGGCATCTTCACCTAGTAAAGAAAACCCAACATTTGGCTTTAATGTAATGTGGAAAGAATCACCACTAGCTGGACTGGCCAATATTTCAATGAAAAACGGAAAGGAACGCTTCGCACTACTTGGATTCTTCACGTCCAAGAAAGACAGCCCTGCAGATAGTTGGTAATCAAATCTGGTACTCTTTCCTTTATACCTATTTACCTTCCTCTTGTCAGTGACGTCAACGTGTTCAGGCAGTTAGTTTACTTGTCTAATTCTCTCGCTTTGTCAGCGCTTTGGAATCAACTCTCCGCGATTTAATGCTTGACATTTCATTACAACACTGACGTCACTTACTCTAGAAGATAATGGGAGTATAGTCCGTTCTTTTATTATAATAAGCTAATTTACATTATACCCTTAGCACCTACCTGTATCTTATTGTTCATTTCGGTTTATCTGTAGAGTGCCATTTTGAAATTCAACCGCCGTCGAACCAGCGGTTTTATGCCTGTCGAACCGCGATTCTTGTTTTGGACCCATAGGAACCGTTTGCAACCAGAAATAACCGCGGAACGGCAGGCATCCGGTGTTTTGAGTTTGAAGTTGGGACCCCTTATAACAGAAAAAACAGACGTATAGGTGCCTAATGGGAAAGTAATTATGCCATTGTAAGTTAATTCCTGTCGGAACCTGTATGCATATTTTTTCTGTGTGTTTGAAGCCAGACTAAACAACCTGACAAGAGGAAGGTTAGACCGTTTCATTTAGAGTCCCAAGTAGCAAATGAGGCATGCAATTGATTCCGTCATGCGGTGTATTATGATACCGCATACTTGGGACTTCTATATGAATTCTCCACGAGGAGGCGGAAACAGTTTAATAGGGCAGTAGGGGGGATTATTAAGGGGCATTTCGTGATCCACAGCCTCGTCCCCCCGACTAACATAAAAAATTTTGAAGATTTTTATATCATCTGAATCGTTAGCCTTAGTAATCCATGTTGTGCCCAATCGTACGTGCGCAAATTCGGTCGCATCTGTAAGAAATTCGCAATTTTGTATTTCCTGCCCCGCAAACGGACAAAATTACAGCACAGTTGCCTGGGACCGTGGGAAACGAGCAATTGCTCATACACAAAACCGCAAGATCGGTCTCAACTTCAAATTTTGAGAATAACTTTTCTCAAGGATATCTGTGATCAAGGAATAAACAGAAGGTGCTGAAATCACGAAATGCCAACTTTATTATAACTCGAGGGTCCGCTGTGATTGTCAGTATTACATACGTGAGCGTTACTTGTCGGAAAACGTGGAATTCTATTGTTTGATCGATTCATGAACAAAAGAATTCCCTGACATTCCAGTCCAGCACACGTCCTCCCGCATGGTAGACCCTCCCAGGGTCTGTGGTATAAACGACTGGTAATGGAGACTAATATCCCTCTGAGTCAACCCAATCCACTGTATTTTGAATTTTGTTAATCAGTGGACAAGTTGGTTCGTATGAGGGCGTATGGGTGGCCAATGGGGTAAAAAAGGTGGCAGCACAGTATTAAAAGGACCGATGCCCAAGGGTGCAGGAGGGCCCAGCCTGATTTTTTTTTTTAGGATTTTAGTTTTTTATTTGTTTTGTATATACATTGAATGCATGGTGTTGGTGAGTGTAATTCCAAATAAATAAATAAGTTTGATTTTATGTTAATTGAACCTACTGTGCCCTGAATCCGAAGACAGAGCCGAGACTGTGGGACAGTCTACCCGCATGGCATCTAGTGATGCTGGTTGTGTCTATTCATATCATCAATAAAATACTCAATAATGACTTTAATAAAGTCAAAACTATTTCACTTTGCAAGGAGCTGACGACTCGTTCGGTCTAACCTTTTTGTCTAAAGTGAGTTTGTTGTTAACCTTTGATCGAAATGTATGCAACAGTTCAAGACTGACAAAGGTGGGGTTCTTTTAAGCAACCTGTGTATATGGTTTTTGTTTTTCCTTTGGTAATGACTTGAGTTAGTTGGATGATGACTACTTTATAATCATTACCCAAGTAATATTTTGGTTGATGAAAATGGATAACCTCCCGTGGATGCTTTTCGGTAGCATGACTATGACGAGATAGTGATCGCCATGATCACATTAGCTATTAAACAGAAGCTTAGGGAAATGTTACCAAAAGGGAAAATGATGCATTCTGGTTCTCTGTCGATTCAGAGTTATCATTGTGCATGGAACTTGCAGCATTTCGAAGTTTCTTTTTGGATATATCCACCAGAATAAACAACCACATCGATTTATTTTGTTGATAGACCTGTTTAATTCACATTGTCGTGTTTGTGTTTAATTAATTCAGGATTGGAATGGATCGTTTCTATCGCACCAAGCAAGTGTAGGAACGCCAAAGGACCACGGCCAAGAGAAAAAGTGGAAATTCAGTATTTAAAGGAGTATTTCGGATTATTTCGTGATCCATTGTCTCCCCAAGCTTACCTAAAACAAAGTTAAAATTAATGATTGTATCATTTGAATCGTTAGTTGTAGTATTCCATGTGTATCTACGCGCAATTTTGTATTTTCTGTCTTTAAAATAAAATTGACAGAAAAAAAATTGGCAGTGGCTTATAAAACGATATGATACAAACATTAGCCGATAAGAACAAAACGCAAGATTGGAATCAATTGCAATTTTAGGGATAAGATATTTTCAACGATGTCTAGCGGATTATAAAAAAAACAGTTGGTGCTAGAATAACGAATTCATCTTTTAAATGTCTATATGTTCAGAAAAGATATATAGCTTTGTAATGCCAATGATCTTAGTATAACCCTTAAAGGGACACAATGGCATGGAAAAATATTCAGACATAATGAAATGGACCCTAAATGAAATCACTTCCACAAATTGAAAACAGCAAGAGTTGGTGGCAGTTGTGGCAATTCCTACCACGGGACATAACAAGGAGTTGACATCCTTGCCATAATTTCAGTGTATCCAGAAATGCATTTTGTCGATGATACAATTCAAAAACATTCAGACGGGATTCAGACATTGTACTTCAGGCTCGTAGTAAGATATTGATTTGATAAGTGAAAGGCGGCGGATTAGCAGGATTAGCACATAGACAATGCCATGGTTCTGTGAGCTGCATGAATGCTGCTTTCAAGTTTGATAAAGTCCTGGCACTAATGTCAGCATCCTTGGCTGAGAAGTGAAGCTTACAAAGGAAATAATATTAGTTTCTTTTATTTTTTTTTTTACAAAATGTAAACACCAAAAATTGTTTTCAAATTTGTGGAAGTGATTTCAGTAAGGGTCCATTTCATTATGTCTGAATATTTTATGCCATTGTGTCCCTTTAACCGTTTTATTGCTAAATGTAAGTCTCTAAAAGTTATATCAAAAAATATCGTCACATGGTGATATTTCATGACATTAATTTCTATGTGAGTTAAAGATTGTCACCAAAATTATCAATTACTAATTTCACTTTTTTTATTATAAAACGATTAAGAACGATTATATCTAGTCACTGTGTATAGGTCTTACAGGACGTAAGCAAAGAACACCTTTACTGATCTCTTAAAATGAAAAAGAATTCAGCAATATGTAAAAGTAAACTGCTATACAAAAGATTTTAAATAAAACCAAAATCTCAAATTAGGAGGGTTCAGTAGAAAGAACAATCAGAGTAAACCCTTAGGCTGTACTTTCGATACAAACTAATAATTTTTTCAACTTGTATTTAATCAATACCAATATATCTTTTGCTAAATCGTAGCTATTTCATTTTAAAAAGTTCATAGTTAAAACAATGTTGAGTATTTGTTGCGAATATTTATGTATATGCAATCAAATCGGAGATTTATTTCAGATTCTGGATGAAAGTGATCTCAAACCTACTGAATTTGTGGTGATTCTTTTCTCAGGTCAACTTTCTTTCAGTTTTAAGCGTGATAGTGGCTGCTGTCGACATCGGTCAATTGCATTATAGAAATATTCAGTCAGAGTTTGGTATTGGCTTTAAGATGAATATGAATCTTATAAACAGAATCTTCGATTTTAAAATCAATTTCAATATCAACGATGGACCTCCCGCGTCATGCAAACACTATAGGAGGTGTAATTGCAATTGTAGGAGACGTGTGTACTTGTGAAACATGGAATTCTTTTGTTCTATAAGTTTGTCTCAGAAGAAATGTGATTTTTTTTCAGAAATATGGTAATGCGAAATGCGGGATTTTTTTATTTCTTTTTTATTTGCATTTTTTGACCAACTTTTTTTCATTTTTTTTTCTCAACATTTAAAAAAAATCTTTCAAGTGAGTACAAATCTAAACAAATAATGCGCTAAAAGACAAATTTTAAACAACATGCGCGGTCTTCTGAGACAAACTGTTTTTTTTTTCCTTGGCCTAAAATCATTCTACATTTTACGTGCTTGTCTCATGCAAGGCAACCTAACCTCTCTTATAGCTACATCTCCCTTTTAGTAAAGCTATTATTTATGCGTCAATACATTTAGGGAAGTATTAAGGAATTTAAGGTCAAAGGTTATTTAGATGCCTTTTGAGGCATTTCTTGAAAATGCTCAAAATGTTGGGTTATTCCTCCTTGTACCTTTGCACAGAACTAGTCTAGTGTCAAGACTTCAATGAGGGATTTTAAAGCGTTATACCATCAGGTATATACTCCCTCATAGAAGTCTTAACCCTAGACTAGGTTCATAGAATATTACACGGAGGAATGACCACGGTTGGAAGCGGTTTCTGTTGTTTTAAACAATGGAATATGGTTTAAGCACTGTAAGGCCCGTGACATACTTCCAGTCGCAGCGAGCGATTGGCGTGCGCAATACCGGATTTTGACCCAAGATCAAGTATTACGCATGCTCAAGCGCAGAAATCGCTCGCTGCGACTGGAAGTATATCATGGGCTTAAAGCCACTATCAGCGATTTTTTCAAATGTAAACAAATCGCGCCCCGTATTTTTCATTAAAGTCCACTTTTTTGCACTGTTGTTTTGGAAGTGGTTGTAGTAAAAACCTCTGTAAGTGGCTAAGCTTAACGCGCCGTATTTTCCAAGAAATTACGATTTTTCTGCATTGTTTACTAATAACAGTCGGGATCCGACTTTTATTAGCCAACAAAACAGCCGTAAATGGCATCTTCAAGACCACTTTAAAATTCTTTAGTGTCTGTTTTTCACAAAGAACAATAATATAAGATGTTGATATGACCTAACTCTAGCAATTTAGAGAAACATGGGCATTTTGAATTTGGAAAAAATGACTGATAGTGGCTTTAACCGGCGGTTGAGCTTTAAACCAAAAGTTTCTCAGAATTATCCCTTTTTTGTATAGTTTTGTAGAATTTGAGGATTTTCGCTAACACGGGTTAGAAAATGTAATTTGCTAGGCTAGGCTTACTGCGCCTTTTCTGTTCTGTTTGTAAATTGTAAAATATTATATAACATATTTTATTGTCTTTGTCAGTTACGATTGTATCTATATAATTTAATGTATGCATTATGTGTGTAACTATATCTTTGCTTTTCATGGAATAAATCTATTAATAATTTTTTTTAGATTTTATTTTCATTCTTATTTCATAAATTTCAATCAGGCAGTTGTTTTCGATTACTTCAATATTTTTTATTTCTTTACATTCATATAGAACATATTGAATAAAACACTTTTTCTTTTTTTCTCTTTCTTCAAAATAAACTTTATTTCATAAGTTTTATTTCTTATTTTCTTTATGTTTGACATAATTCAATGTTGTGCCTTGGTACTTAAAATAGAATAATTCCCCCAAAGAACCAACTAAATTTTTAAACAAGGCTTCATAAAGATGATAATTTAATGCGCATAAATTTTTTGCAAATATGTTAGGGAATAATTTTATGCGCATAAATTTTGGCAATATTGTTTGTGAATAATTTAATGCGCAATAATTTTTGCAAGTTCATGTTATGCGAATATTTCAATGCGAATGATTTTATGTAAAGAACTTATGCGCATGGTCAAATGGTGCTACAACGCAAATAAGTTCTTGCGAGTGAATGCCTTCGACCAAAACATGCTGAACCAGAGCCGAATTTTTGACTCGCATTTATGCCAGAAAGCGTTTCGATAGAGGTAATCATACAAAAAAAAAAAAACCGGGGTTTTTTTGAACTGTTTCCACAATTTAGTCTCCATTATAGTGTTAAAAACAAATTATTTTGCGTATTTCCTTTAAAAGTGCATGACATACGGTTGATTCAAATATGTGACTTGCGCTTTTATGGTAAACTTACTACTACGCATAAAGTGAGATTTCACCTGTTGCGATGGGAAGATATTGGGTGTCAGGTCTGCACAAACTCGTGAATTATTGGCAATAATAGTACTTCAAATTCAGGGAAAAGCCACTTGACTTCAAATCCAGAGGAGTAGATTTGTGCTGATGTATGCATTGGAGATAACCTGAAATAACTCCAAATACTTGTCAGTCTATATCTACCTTCTTGTAATCACATGAAAGAGTTTTCGCAAGAGCAATCAAAAGTTCAATGTTTAAAAAATTACCATTCGCCTTATTCACTCATACCACTAGAGGGCGTGGACACAATCACGCCAGGACTCACCAGAAGTTTCCGCCCTCTTTTGTACGGGATTCAATAATACAGGCCATCGTATTGAGTTTTGCTTGTACAAGTTACACTGAAAAAATTATTTTACTCACTGTTGAGTAAAAATGTCAGAGCTCTTAATGTTGAGTAAAAAATCTTAGTCAAAGTTGAGTAAACCTTACTCATTGTTTTGACTAAATCTTAGTCATTGTTGGTAAAATAATACTCACTTTGTGTAAGGTTTACTCAACTTTGACTAGATTTTACTCACATTAAGTGCTGTGACTTTTTTTACTCAACATTTTTTGGAGGGTAGGCCTATTAAATTACAATGTACAGTGAAACATTAAATATTTTGTAACTGCACAAAATGGTAAAAAAATGGGTAAAGTATATTTGTTTGTTAATGTTTTGTATGATTGGAAAAAAGAATGTCGTAAATTGACGAAAACCAAAAAATACAGAAACCAGCATTAACCCACACGTGAATGTACTTCTGTTTATTGGTATTTATTTTACATGCGTTCTTAGAAATCATGACCACGCCTAGCCTCATCCCCCACTTAAAAAAGCATATTAGCACCTTTTTTTGAAGAGCGCCCCCAATTTTTTTTCAAAAAAATTTAGATTTTTATTACACGTTGCATTGGTTACTGTCTAGTAAACTATACCTTTGAATGGGGGGGGGGGGGGGGGGGGGGTAAGCGCTATACAATGTCTGATGTGTCGCAAACGAAGGATCCCGATATAATCATTCAACGGCTGCTGGAAAACTGCTTCCACTATGAAATAGCCGGTAAATTACGCGCCATCTACGCTCATCTATTAGTTTGTTTTATTGGTTCATTCAGGCAGTCAAGTTAGAAGGTCATTTTCTTGAGGTGGCACTATTTCAAATCATGGACGGACATAAACTTAGCATTCGCCTCTGTCCGTAAGTACAATCTAGGATCCCATTTCTAATTACAAAAATCCTTCATATTTATTATAAATACGCATTTTTTAGCATTCTCCGTTCGCAGGTTAGTTTCTAGACAATTAACCAACATAGCTGTGCAAAATATCAAATTTTGAAAATTGGGGGCGCTCTTCAAAAAATGTGCTAATTTTCTTTACTTTAAAAAATATTTTTATGTCATCTGAACAGGTCAACCGTTTGTCCTAGGTATGGTAAATGTGTGCCTAATGGCCTCTACAAGAAATCTGGAATTTTGTATTTTCTTCTTCCCGTAAACGGACATGATTAACTCAGTGGCCAATGGTGCAGCGGGATATCACACATTCGCCCATTCGCCCAACAAACGACCATCACGAATATCAGCACCGTTGAAGTACTACCTTTTTCTAATATCAGTGAACCATAAAACAAAAAATGAAGTGCTAGAATCACGAATGCACCTTTAAAAGGCATCTCTAACTGTAACTCAGAAAATCTAAACAAAAACAAATAAGATTTTTTTGGCATATTTGTTACGGACGTAGGTATATGCCAATAAAACTCTGCAGACTGTTAAATTAAACTATAAAATCATACTTTATTTGCCGCATTGGAATTTTTGTCAAATGTTACACAGAAGGAGGTTAGTTGATAATTAATCCAAAATTAGTTGGTCAAAAGTGTGTCCCATTGATATATTTTGATATATTTTTTTTATTCTGGTTTTGTCCATAATAAATGAGAACTTTCAAACAGCACTGTCTGAATAGCTCCAATATGGTCACGATTAAGTAAGGCAAAACTGAGTGCCGTTAATGGATTGTGTTTTGATGTTATGACAAAATGTACCAGACGCGGTGGACCACCATACAGAAGTTTACCTCAATTTTGTCGTGGTTAGTAAAAATCTAAAGCAATCACTGTAAGTAATAATATCATTGCAAAGAGCATTCCGGAAGGTCTAAATTTTAAAAAAAATGTAATTTTGCACATACCAACCCCATGTTATACTCATTTAAATAAAATCACGCTGTTTCCGACGTAACACATCTGGGTAACTTGCATCAGTCTCTATTCACGGCCAATCAATAAAGCGTGACCAAGACAGCTCCGATTGATTTCGCAACTTTCATTGTCAAATAAAGTTGGCTTTCATACTCAAAAACCATAAATCAAACAGTAATTAAGTTCATCTTCCTATTCGTCAAGCATAGTAATATAAACTATTTTTGGGCATCGCTGTTTAATATGCAATGAGTGTTTCTTCTAAGAGAAGCATCAGAAGAAACAGTGCAAGAGACTCGCAAGATTCAAAATTTACAAATTGTCAGGATTTAAAATTTTCCCTCTTATTGATGATTTTGGTTATTAAAAATCATTTTGACACTGAACGTTGCAACCACTATTCTATCTAGTTCACTGGCATTGGATTTGTTGTAAATCTAAACTGATCAGTTTACCCAGATGTGTACAGTCATGAAATGGTTGTTTTTAATTCAAATTAGTATACTCGATTTTGGCACGACCAACATTTCAACATTCCTTTTTTTTTAATTAGACATTCAGAACCTGCTCTTTCATGAACTATTTTAATTTACAGCTATTTTACTAAACTACAACAAAATGAGTAACTTCTTTTTTACTCAGCCTAATTAACACACAAACACCGAGAAGCCACGTCGTTTTTCGGGCCACCTCTTGGCCTGCACAAGAATGTAAGACCAAATTTTACTTGGCAGTTCTGAAGAATACAAATCGGGGCCCTTTTGCAGACGACTGGATGTTAAATGCCTCTTGACCCCCAGAGAAAGGTCAAAACTCTTTGCATTTATTTCACAAAAATATGACAAAATGTCCTAACACCCTACTGTATTGTATAAGAAATACCTCTATATGAACTTATACAATTGACACTTGTACATTTCATGGGTCAGGATGAAACTTCAAAAAATAATTTAATAATACAATTTGGAGATCAGGTTAAGCCCTAAACCCACAATCCCAACCTTATCTATAGATACCCACACCCCACATTTGATTACCATGTAAATAAATGATCCGTGACTGATTTGACCTTTTTATTACCCCAACAAAAGTAGTTTTTTAGCATGGTTTTTTTTTTTCAAAAAAAAAAGATTAATGGACATTAAATATTATATCAATGTATTGAGATGATGTTTAAGATCAAAAAGTAAATCCCAGCACCTTTCGGTGACGACGGATTTTGACATATGAAGCCCTTGAGATTAAGGCCACATTAACTGTACGATTTGAAGACCACAACATATCATTTTTTCATCATTTTAATCAATTCTTCTAAGAAAACCATTTTTATTACTACTCATATTATTGGTTTACAACAACAGCACGTTTTGGTGTAGTAGTCCAATAAGTGTATGATTTTTTACCCCACACAATTGCAACAGAAACAGTTTTCGTGTTATATACTCTGAAATAGTCCAAAAATACTATATTAAAGTCTACCAAAATCCACCTAGTGGAACATGTAGAAATAGGGGGAAAAAACGTTTGTTCAGGGGTAAAAAAAATTAAGAATTGTTCGAATTGTTTAAATGATGTACCATTGTATTGGGGTAACTCCTAAGTTTAAAAAAAGGTATAGTTTCTTTCCCTATTCTACGCTTTATGTTTTAGTACACTAGGCTCATAACAGTTTTCAGGTCATCCTGGGGTAAAATTCATAGAATGGTCCGATTTGATCGTATGCTTGTAAACTGTTAATTTGTCCCACTAGATAATTAAATGTAAATAGATTCTTTGTTTGAACTTTCTATATAAATTACAGAGCTATGACTAGTGCCCCTCCCATATAACCTGTAGCCCCCAGTCACATTTTGCGTTCTAATTATGCAACGAAATATTATAATGGTGCAACCAGTATATTTTCGGGGGTTGTGTACTTAGACAACAATTTTACACCGTTTTATAACGCCCTGATAGAATCTGAAAATTTTACCCCTTGTGACCTTGAACCTATTTTGACTCATAACTATTGAACTATAACCTGCAGAAATATGCAAACTATACCTTTTTTTTAATCCTGGAAATGTAACGAACACGTTGGCATACTTTTCGACGGCGTTTTGAATACTTTTCATATTTTGACCTCCCTGTATAAACCATACCCCCTTAAAAATATAATTGATTCCCTCTCTCCTTGATTTTAGTAGACTTTTGATATGTTGTTTTTAAAAGTATTCTCATACATTCCCTGTTGAATTGGAATTGACTGTTGCAATTAGTGTTGGGTTAAGGCAGCATTTCAATTCTATTTTTGTGACTGGCCTATATTTTTAGAATCACCAAGTTGGGCAGTGACCATGGCAACCACAATTTAAACCTTAAAAACTCGAGTTGCGTACGAAACGGACATGATTAACCAATGGTCATGGTGCACATAAATGGCCGACTTAACTCCTTCTATAGAGCTTTCCCTATACTTGATCCTTGCGACGCTCCACGTAGCACATGGTTTTGGCACTTCCACAGGTGATAATTTTGTACGAAATGTCGTTGCCCTAGACTGAGTTATGCATAATTTCATGATTTTTTTCAACAATTTCCAAAAAGTATATTTTCTGCGGAGCTGTATTCCTGCAAAGATGCCGATAATAAAGTAACCATGCCATGCTCCTCTAAATCTGAGTGTAAAGAGTGAAAAAAAAGATTGAAAGAGTGAAATGGAGGGCAGCACCTTTTTGATGGTAAATTCCTCTGAAATAAGGTGAAATGGTGAATTTGTTCATCTAACAAGGAGTGGAATTTCGTCATTAAAAGTCAAATTTCACTCGTTTTCAGTAGTGTGTTTCCACTTCCAAACATGTTTCCCTCCATGACTCAGTGGACATTCACATTTTTACATTAGAGAGTACATTTAACAACAGCGTTATAAAGAGCTCTCCGTCAACAAGGGCACTACTTCCTGTTGTTAGTTTTTAAATAGTTAATAATGTAAGTGACTTCCCCAAAAGGGCTAAAGTTCCAATTTTAAAAGACTTTCTCACTGAATTCTTGAAGGTCCCCTAACTTTATGAGCACCCTGTCATCGATAGAACACCTATTGTTGAAGGTCACATTTGAATCAGGTGTATAAGCACCTCCACAATCTTTAAATTTCATATTTCATTATAGTAATCAGGCAACTTAAGGAATAAAAGATGCTTTCGGCAAAAGAGTTTCTTATAAGAATCTCTTGAGTCTTGAGGTAATTTTATTGAGGTAAAGTTTAAAATAACCTTCCAAGCTCTTCAATATCCTTGAGTTCCGGTAGTTTCAAAACCAAAACTTGATATTGGAGCTGCATGGTGCCAGGAATATTGACCCGAATATATAAAGTTAATAGTGACGGCAAGCCATTACCAACTTGTCACACGCCACCAATTTAGTTTGCAGAGAGCGATTTGTTAGTCAGTTTGTACTAACAACTGATGAGTCTGCAGTTAAAACACCCGAACAAACCATATACCTGGTAACAACAGGGATGGTCTCAATGGCTTACCTACCCCTGGAGTCCCATGGGTTCTGATGTTATTTGTTTTTCAATCTCGTCTACTTCTCTGACGGTAAAAAATAAATCATATAAATATAAATGATAATATTATTATGCATCCCTATCGTTGGGCGAAATTGGGCTTTTTTTTTTGTTATTTCGCTCAGAACGCATTGTATTGCGGTTTATTCCGTTTTGGTAACAAAGGATATGATATAATTTATGCAATGAGGATATCCCTAGATAACAAAGGATATGCAATAATATGAAAAAATAATTTAAATAAGAAAAGAACTCATGTTAACCCTAATTGAATAATTTAAAATTATACTGTTAGAGTTATATTAATTTATAATAATATATCTTTATCTAACTCTATATGTGGATAAGGGGAATTTCGCTAATCTTATCCTAATTTGGGGGACGCTAGGGGGTTTTTCGTTTTCCCCTTAACGGCATCCATTGCGCTTTAATCCGTAAAAGGATATGAAATATTACTTTTTATCAAATTAGATCCTAAAATCCACTAGAAATACAATACATATTAATATTAATTAATTTGAATCTATAAGGGCTCAATTATAGACCTAATGAATATTTAACGATTCCTCCCCGTAGTGTCAGTCTGCTGTCGTAATTAGATTATGTTTATATTATATTGTGTCACAAAATCGGATTCATCAGGGAGACAAAACCGCATTTAAAACTAACTTTAAACTAAAATTAGGTTAATGATAAATCAATAATTATGACGATATCATCATCAATATCATCATAATAGAAATATATTCCATTCTTTTCCAGGACAACCAAATCGAGCAAGATGGTCTGCAATTGTATTGTACGCAGGATGTTTCATCCAAACGGACTGTAGAAGTTATAGTATATACAAACAAATTCTTCAAGTAAGGCTTCGTATTCCGTATTCCACATATTAACTTTTCATGTTCTCTAATGATATCCCACCAGTGGTTTGCATTGTTCAAACTAATTTTATATTGACTCATTCTGTGAACATATTTGGGTTTGCTCTGCTTGAAACTACGATTTTTTTCCACTCAGTTCGAAATAAAACATTCAGAAACAATTCCAATTACGGATCAAGATGCATTTGTATTTATAGCGATATAAACCTCATCCTTCTTGTTTAAATGAATAAAACAAATACTCTCAAAATGATTGATAAAAACGTCCATTTATGGAAGGATCCACGTTGGGCCGTAGTGATGTGTCATCCATTGTCAGCACTAATGTTGCATTCGACATTGTTTTTATGTGATTAATTCCGAAGCAAAAAAATTCCGTTTTACGAACGCGAAAGCAAATTTTCAAATAACACAGGTTTTTAATTTTCATTTATCAGTAGCGTTTCATGCTGGTATTTGGTCCAACGATCTTGGATCAACAATGTAAGGTAGAGCAAGAGGAAGAAACGGGGCTCTAATTGGAAATTTTTGGAACTGGCGTGTCGAATCATATCCCTGTGTCCGCAGGTAATAAACAACAAACTGTAAAAAAAAGAAAATGTGTGGGAGGGAAATATCTTTTTCTCAGGTTTAAAAAACAAGCTTAATGCTACTCAGACTGCATCCTCGGTTTAACTTTATCTTGCTCACGAACATTATAATGTTATGAGATTCCATCCTCTTGGGTAAAACCCGTTGTCGCTGTATATTCCCTAATATAGGTTGCAGGATTGCATAGTCATCGATTTCAGTTTCTCTTTCACAAGCCTGTTCGTTTGAATTTGTTAAATTCAACCTGAAATAATAATAATTAAATACCATCTTTAATTACCTTAGAATGACACTTAGAGGGAAACTTGAAATTATTCATTTGCTATAATGAGCTATTATTATTATTTAGATTAATAATATTCGTTAATCCTTGTTACTCTAGGGTTTTCTTTACTTTAACATTAATTAATATTAATATCCTTTGACGGAATAGAGCGCAAACAAAGAATGAACGTAAGGGGAAACGAAATTTCGCCCTAACGATTTATTTAGTGCAATAATTTTGGATATAGCGAATTTCCCCCACCAAATAGCTTACAATGATAACAACAAAACAACAACAAAACATTTTTATGTAAATTAAAATTAATCATAGAGTTTTTTTTTACTTTTTTTATTTTTATGACACAATATTTGATAAATAAAATAACAACAAGAATAATCATTTAATAATAAACAACTAGTATCAATACGTGGATTAGAGCAAGAGAAAATAGTGTATGTAAGTTTAAATGGTAGAATTCCCATTTACCTATTGGCCATCCAGTAGTCTCCAATATTGCGAACTTTCAGGATGTTAGAAGCCATGTCGTAAGAAGTGTTCGTCCCCGTTCACATTGTAGTAGGTCCAGTGAAAGATGTGGAAGACTTAGGCCAAATACAGTTTAAAACCAAATGTAGGTTCGGTCCTGATCAATTGACGAATGACCATAAAGAAGTCTCTTCCCGGACCACCTTTGTGACAAATCAAAACATTGGTCACTTTGTAAAAACTAAGTAAATGTCTCCCTCCCCAGAAGAAAAACGGGAAAGAAAGAAAAGAAAGAAAGAAAGGAAAAGAAACAGAAAGCACAGAAAGAAAAAGAAAAGAAAGGAAAAGACAAGACAGCAAAGAAAGGAAAGGTAAAAAACAGAAAGAAAAAAGGAAAGAAAGAACAGAAAGAAAGAAAGAAGAAGAAAGCAAGAAAGAAAAGAAAGAAACGAAAGAAAGAAGAAAATGAAATAAAAGAAAGAAAGAAAGAAAAAGAAAGAAAGAAGACCCCTCACTACACTACTCCCATGCCCGTCCTAACTCCATACCTCCCGCCACTACCTACCTCCTCCCTCCCTCCCTCCCTCCCTCCTCCCTCCCTCCTCCCTTCTAGGGAAATAATTTATGTTTTGAAAATAACTTTTTATCATTTTCAAATCACATCATAGTAGCTATACCTGCAGCTCCTGGAGTGGATTCCACGGCCGTGCTGTAGTGACCAGAAATGGTTCCCTTTCATCTTGTTCTAAATACACACTTGATCCAAGTTGTCATTGTACCTGTACTGAAGGACCCTGGCTAAAATTGAAAATGAGAAATAATGAAATTTAATCAATTTGTGCATACATTTTTTACTAGGACATGTCTCCTCAAACAGCATGCCGAATTAACTCACAATAAAAACTTATTTCCCATTTGGACCGGGCAAGAAGAAGTTAGCAGTGATTAGAATATTGTTATAAAAACCGTTTTTGGTAAGACTATTTTATTGTTTTTATAGCCAATTCCATCGGTGCAGGTCAAAGTCAGCTCACCGCCGTTACAAAGGTACGGACTTGACGGACTTGACTGAAAGGGAGCAATCGACTCTGTAATTGTCATTTTCAACATTGGCTGGCATTTTACCTACTGCCCATATCGCACCCATGCCTCTACTTTTTTGTAGATAGATAGCTCTTATGGTGACTTCGTTTTATTTTCTCTTATATGTACATATATACCACTGGTTAATACATATAAATTGAAGCGGTAAAAATATAATGAGCCATAGATGATGGCTAGGAAGTATATGTAAAAAGGGGCCAATTGGACAAAAAGATCAATGACGTGTATGACATCTGGGTGGATCAATGAGACGGTAATGAAAAATGCTTTTTTGCTACAAATGCTTTCGTACTATAAATGATTGGCTATTGAATTATATGTAAAAAGGGGCCAATTCTGACAAAAAGATCAATGACGTCTATGACATCTGGGTGACTCTATGAGAGGTACTGAAAATGCTTCTTTTGCTACAAATGCTTCTCGTACTATAAATGAAATACGCTAATTAGATGAATTTCCATTGGGCGCTATTACCGATGATGGGAAAAGGTCATCAAAACAAACATTTCGGTCCAAGGTAAAAAAAATTACGGTACTTTCTGAGACAAGCGTTACATAAGTAGCTGGGCCACACTGGCAAAAAAAAAGGACAAAAGGCACAAAAAAAAAGGATGTCGGTCGGGATTTTAAAAGAGTGCCCAAGAGTAAATTTAAAAAAAAATCCAAACCTGATCAAAAATGGGTGCTTTCAGTGTTAGTGGTTCAATGATTTGAGGTTCAAGGTCATAAAGGAAGCATTTCCGGTTCGGGGGTCACGTTAATGCATTAAACATGCATTATACTACTCATTACAAGTCCAAATAATAGCCTTCTACATGCTCGAAAAATGCAGTACGATGTATTCTTGAAAATGAGAAGTTGGATAAAATAATGTTATTTAATTTTGCTCTGTGTAAAATAGACATATATATCCATTATGCGTAAACAAATAGCAGTTGACTTACTTGGATCATCATCATCTTTTTCAACTTGCTGGGTAGACAACGCTGAAATGAAATAATTTATAACATAAGATCAAACTTATAAATTATCAACTTCTTTTTTCGCCAGTTACAAGTTCTCAGGTCAAAGTGTGCAAAGGAACTTAACATTTATCGTGTATGTGACCGGGTTATAGTTGGGTTATAAACGAGAATCCCATTCTAGAAGTTTGGGGAAGAAGGTTTGAAGATGTTTTTCTATAGGTTTAAGGGTGCTGAATCAGAATTTTTGGGCCTAACCTCTGGGAAATGTGGGGAACTTTGTAAAATAAGGGGGTAAAATTTGTATGGGTAAATTTGAAATTAAGTCAAATTGTGTTTAAATGTACACCAAAGTATTTGTCTCATTATAAGGATTAAAAAAGGTATAGTTTGTCTAGGTTCTGACCTTTAGTTAAACAGGTACAGCCCTATTAAGGTTCAAGGTCATCCTGGGGGTAAACGTTACCCAGTGCTCCGATTTTGTTGAAACCGGTGTCAAATTGTTCGTCTTGTCTTATTTTACAATGTTTGGTATTTGGTTTTGTAATTAGTGGGCAAAATATAACAAGGGTCTACATGGTCTATAGGGGTCACCAAAACTTGACCTCTAATTGTATACAGAGCTGTCACCCAAAGAATTGAAATTAATTTTATGCTTCAGTATGACCAGGGCAATAATTTGACATCGGTTTCAAAAAAATCTGAGCATTGGATTTTTTTGCCCCAGAATGACCTTGAACCTCAGGGCTGTAGCCGTGTAACTAAAGGTGGCAACCTATACAAATTATACTTTTTTAATCCGTATAATGAGACAAATACATTGGTGTACATTTAAACACAATTTGACTTGATTTCAAATTTACCCCTGTACTAATTGTACCCCCTTATTTTACAAAGTTCCCCACATTTCCCAGAGGTTGGACCCAAAAATTCTGATTCAGCACCCTTCAAACTATAGAAAAACATCTTCAAACCTTCTTCCCCAAACTTCTAGAATGGGATTCTCATTTATAACCCTACTATTAGTGTTTTGATTAAGGGGTTTGGGAGCGGTTATGGTTAGGGATATCCTAAAGCTCGTTGGAACATAAGCGCTATAACTATCATTTATCCCATAATCAAAAGCAAAGCTGAGGATATTGATCAACATTTTGTTTAGCTAATTGGTTAACACAAATACAAGCACACACACACATACTGTTAGAACAAAATTAATCAAGTTGTTTCAAATTTAAACAACCACTGTTTACCCTGTCCATCGCTCAACCTTGTTTTAAAATTAAACAACTTGCTTAAAAATGAAAGAACTTGTTCAAAAAATTAAACAACTTGTTTAAAAGTTCAAGCATCAGTTGAATGTTGTTGAATTTGATTTTTAAACAGGATTAAAAATCAGGGTAAACAGCTGAAGATTGCGAGTTATTTAAAAAAATGCTTAAAACATATACAACTTTGTTTAAAGGCCCATGGCCCGATCGCTAATGGCCTCGTCCCCAGAACCCCAGATTTTACCGAAAGTGGTCAAAAATTTGATATCTGAAGAAAGCTACTATTTTTCTCATTTACCCTTTGAAATTTTAGGGCTTAAGGATGTTTGGAAGTTATGAGCGAAAATATGTCCCATTTTGGTCAACCAATATTAATTTCACACAGTACTCTATGGGCTTACAAATGCACGTTTTAAGCTTTCACATCAAAACGGAACGAAGTATCAGCGCGAAACTTTACAGATGGGGTTTTGGGGTGAGGGCCATTCTATCAAGATGAAAACTTTAAATACTTAAATCGGGCCATCCTCCTTTAAGAGAACATGTTATAACAACAAACTGAACAATGCTGGTTAAAACTAAACAACAGCACTTTAAACAAACCTCTCTTACAATTTTAAATAGTATTCTAGCACTGCACACACGAGCGAGAACATGCGTACTCACACACACACGAGCACACACACACACACACCCCTACACACACACACACAAACACACACACACACACACAAATATATATGCGCCAACGCGAATCGCACACATACAACTCTGTATGTAATCACCTGTCGAAATAAATGCGAAATGGAGAACAATTACTTGAAAGACCCATCGACTTCTGAGGTACGCCATCGTGAAGCTAGCTGCAATTGCACGTTGCTTGTGAGAGATCGAAACAACTGAATCTGCACTTGTTGCAGATTCTACCAGCGTGATGGCTAAAGTGAATATTAATGCAAGTTATAAATCTTGTATGGTCGCGCATGCGTACTTGAACCGTGTTACATATCACTTGCTTTAAGAATAACCATTTGGTATAAGTCGACAAAGAAAATTGATACTAAGCTAAAGTATCGTTATCAAAAGTCTCGATACCCGAGTTTCGGTTTTGAATGCACCGACACCCGTTTAATAGTTTATAATACCCTCTTCATCCGGAATATGTTGGTTTGAACTCTTGTTGTTTGTTTTGCGGCCAAAGTAATCACTGTTTCTTGACCTAATGATACTACCAATGCTGACAACTTGACACCATTTGTGTTTATGAGAGAAAGAGTGCACCATTATTAATGGTAAACTTCCTCATACTTAAAGGGGCATTTCGTGATCCGCAACCTCGTCCCCCCGACTTACCTTAAAAAAGTTGAGATTTTTATATCAGCTGAACCGTTAGCCTTAGTAATCCATTTGTACCTAATCTTACGTGCAAATTCGGTCGTATTTGTATTTACAGCACAATAGTCTACGGGACCGTGGGAAATTGCATAACACAAAACCGCGAGATCGGAATCAACTAAAATTTTGTGAATGAGCTTTTCTCAAGGATATCTATAGTGAACCATGAATAAAACAGAAGGTGCTGAAATCAAGAATCAAGTATTAGTAGGGTTATAAATGAGAATCCTATTCTCCAAGTTTGGGGAAAGTTTGAATATGTTTTTCTATAGTTTGAAGGGTGCTGAATCAGAAATTTTGGGTCCAACTTCAAGGATATTGGAGAACATTGTGAAATTTAAATAGCGGTGTAAATTAAGTACAGGAGTACATTTGAAATAACGCTAAATGTGTTTGAATGTACACCAATACAGGATTAAAAAATATATAGTTTGTCTGGGATCGTAACCAGTGGGGGCAAGGGGGGGGGGTGGACGCCCCCCCCCCCCGATTCCAAAAAAGCTGCCCAAACCCCTAAATGGATCAAAAATGCGATTGTGTGAGCGGAGCGATCCAAAAATTACAAAAAAGGTTTTATGCTATTTTGTCAAAAAAGGTTAGAATTTCGGTAAAAAAGGTCCACTTTTGGCAAAATGCGCCCCCTCCCCTTTGGGGAGGGGCGAATTTGGAGGGAAAAGTCCACTTTTGAAAAAAAAAAATCGCCCCTCCCCTAAAAATGCTAATCCTGATTAAAAAATCTAATTTTTGATCAGGCCCGTAACCTGATAAAAAATTAGATTTGTACAAGTTTAGTTACCATACCAATTAGCTAACATAGCCTGCAAGTGATAAGACTGACAGCTACTTAGAGACAAAATTGGATATTTGAGTCATTACTGTCCGTACGGACACTTACTACAACGCGGAATTGAATGGAGATTCAAAACTTTCAACACTGCTGTTTTCTTCCTTTTTTGTCGTTTTTAATAGGAAAAAATTAACGTATGTGAATTCTACAGACTTTAAACTACTCCTGCAAATTTCGAATATTTTGACTATTTTGGGATGATCATTGATAGTACCTTTAGGCAGGTACACCTATTAACCGTTCAAGTTTATTCTAGGGTCAAACTTACCACACTTCTCCAATTTTGTTGAAACGGCCCGTTGTCAATTTTGTTCGCGCAGTGGGTCAAATTGTTCCCTGGCTTTATTTTTACAATGTTTGGTATGTTGGTGCTAATTTGATGAAAACAATGCATACAAGGATCTATATGGTCTATAGGAGTCAACCATAACTTGACATCAAAAATTGTAATACAGAGCTTCCTCACCCAAATAGATAAAATGCATTTCCTGATTCAGTATGGCTAGAGCAAACATTTGACACCAGTTTCAACAAAATCTGAGCATTGGATAATTTTTGCCCCAGGATGACCTTGAAACTTATCAGGGCTGTTGCCTTGTAACTTACGATCGGCACCGAGGAAAACTATACCTTTTTAATCTTCATAATGAGACAAATACATTGGTGTACATTTAAAAACAAATGGAATTATCGGTCGCGTAGCAACAAGATATTAATTATGGTTGGGCTGCTGTTACGATTGTTTTTTGTTCGCGTATCTCTGTAAAGATAGGGTAATTTCGGCCGGTAAAATGGTATGTACAAATTGCAATCATGTTGTGTTTGTCCCCCTGGAAATTATCGGTGTAATATTTGGGTTTAAGTGTTTTTGATGTAAAAACAGTGTTTTTCTCTATTAAAGATGTGTCGAA
>JAMKCH010016253.1:0-24081 GCA_023653785.1 Ophioderma brevispina
CATTTGAGCATACCCCTCCGCCCCACCCCCCGGCCCGTGCCCCCGGGCACCTTCCTCAGGGAGGGGGCCGGAAGGGGAAGCGCGCCTCCGCGTAAATTATGCAAATCTTGCAAAAATCAGCCCAATTTTGGCACAAGTTACCAGCCTCAGGAACCCCCCCCCCCCGGTATTGGGAAGTTTTTCAAATCCTGGATACGCCACCCTGAATCAGATCACATGTCTGCATATGACGGTTGCAGTTTGAATATTACCTTCATACAAGGGCCCTATGTAAATACACTGAATCAGTCTTTTGTTCCATTGGTGTTGCTAGGTTGGCTTGAAGGAGGAACCTGCTGAAAGCAGTAATGAAAGTAATGAAAACAAAAACAAGTTTGAAGATCCATTAATCTTTTCCTGGAGATGGCCAGCGCACGTAACAGTGTGAAAAAACCCATTGCGCTTGGCCGCATTCGAACCGGCGGCCCTCCGCATTACTAGCACCGGCGCTCGTCCCAAATGAGGATACAAGCCCAGGATGGCAGAGGAGCGATTAGTATTATCTATAGTCTTAGCGTCCGGCCTTTGTTCATCGCTTTCCTAGCGGTGATGATAGCATCAGAACGAGTTCGAATCGGCCAGCGCACATGGGTTTTCACACTGTTACGTGCGCTGCCATCTCCAGGAAAAGATTAATGGATATTCATCCCTTTGTCTACCTGGAGAACTAAGTAGTAAAAATGTCTCCAAAAAACACGTTTGTTGAGGTACATGGACTTCAACAACCGCACGCTGTAATAAAGATCACTCCGTGCCGAACTTGTGCCGAACTTACAGGGCTAACCCATTGTTTCGGGCTCAAGTACCCCGGCAATATGCGGGTTATGACGAAGCCACATTTTCGGCATGGATTTCTTGCCGAAACACCGGGGCGTTTTGGCCAGCTATAACACCTGCCGTACGGCAAACAGGGTATCTGCCGAAACACGGCATGTCGCATTGCCCGGTTTTTCGGCGCAGCACCCTCGTCTACCTGAGCCATTTTTTGTTATCACAAAAAACTCCCGAATGGAAGGGGGTGGGTACCCACCCTATGAGCATTTTTCGTTATGAACATCAGATCTTGTTAAATTTGGTACCAAAGGATAGTTTAGAGTTTCTTCTTTCCATGGTATCAAAATAAGTATCAACAGGTCCATTATGAAGTCCACTATGACGTAGTCATATGTTGATGTGAATTGAAAGTATGAAAATACTGAAATTAGGGTTGTGAAAATGATGTTTCGCAATTTTAGCGACTAAAAAACATTCGGTAGACGAGGGTTTTATTAAAGGTCAATTATTTTCGAGTAACAAATCCAATTAACTATAAAATGGGTGCCCTTCAGTTGTACATTACTTTGTAAATTCATTGCTTATCGCAAAGTGATTTTTTTCATCAAAAGACCCGGAGGGTGTCATATGTAAGATGTAAATGATATATTATGAATACGCCTCCTCCAGACCTTCGCAATCTATTAATTCCTACTGTGACAGTGTAGGCGATCATGCTGTGAAAGAAATAGAATATAGGATGTTTAAATCCCGGGTTGTATTGTGTTTTACAATATATTTAACTAGAGGATAGTAATTATTATTATCATAGGTTTTTCCCCAGGTTTAGTTTTAAAAAGCTTTTTTTAAATTTTTGATATTTGGTGATTTTTCGCCCAAAACAAAATTAATGTTTGCGTTGTGTTAAACCAACTTTCGTCTTTTGTCAAAGTATGAATAACATTTGTTCAATAAACTTAATTTATTTTTATAAATGGTTTTTTTTACTTTTTTTATTTTTTTCCAAAAAAAGTACAAAGCAATTTCCTCTTGGTTCATTTAATTTTACATATACGCACAACACGCACACGCACACACACCACACACACACACACAGGAATTATTTGTACGGCCCTGTATTAAAACTTAATTCAAATGTATCTTTCAATTTGGCTCTACCTGTAGGGTACATGATTCCTGATCTAGAACATTGCAGCCATCCCTGATGCAGGATACTTGCCAAGTACATGAAGTAGGTTGTTAACCGCCCTAACCGTTTTTACTTGGATGTCGTTTATTTATTTTTTTTTGGTTCTTCATTTGATCTGATTTTTTTTTAGAAATGATTTCCTTTAAACCTTTCATTTGGATTTTTGGTATGATTGATTATGATTTATTTTTATTCTATTTATGTTTATCTCTTGATTTTTTTTTTCTATGAACAGGCAGTTGCCACCCGCCTTTTAGCGTTGGTTACGCGGAGAGAATATAAACCAGAAACCCAATCACTGGAAAGCTGCTCCGCTACTTATTTAAAATTTCGCGTTACTTTCAATTATTCGCCCGAAAACAACCTAAAATGCGCTGGTCCCACTGGAAAAGACATTAGATTAAAAGACACAGGCCATATTTGTCGTAAATATCAAAAATCCTTAAAATAGCTTATCTGAATGGGTAGATTGAGACTTGCATTGAGCAACTAAAAGATTTAGATTAAGGATACATAAGAACCAGCTAACGTCGGTTGTCATTTCAGCTTTTCCCACCTTCATTTCAGTAAAACAGATATTTGTTAAAGTTAAGTTTGGTGAATCGAGAACCTTTAGATAATGGTAACATATATAAATTGGTCATAACACGGAACAGGCTTGTATTTCATTGATACCGAGGCAGCATAAACCCCATATTTATGAAAACCTGAATATCGGATCTAAAAAGTTTTTAAATGAGTTATATTTACCCCTAATGTGACGTTTAAAATACCGTAATATTTTTGCATAAAGAATGCGAATATTGAGGAAATTGTTCAATCAAGGACATTATATTATAGCAGGACATGATGGGTAACGTTATATGGGTCAGGTGGGGTATTGTAGGGTGGGATTTGGAGGCGGGGTGGTGGGTATGGAAGTTAAAAGTGCCACCAAAGATGGTGAGGTAAATATCTTCGGTTAGAAAACATCCTAGGACAAGAAGACCCCCAGAAGATAAGATGATAAGATATTAAAATCTCATTATCGACTTCCTAGAGAAAGAAGAACAAGTGAATCATATCTTCGTATGAATACCATTAAGTTCGAATTTCTTTGATAAGAAGATCAGATGACAAACTCCTGGATCTCATCAAGTCGCCGTCCTGGAGAAAAGATTCCGAGATGACAAAATCCTGGATCCCAGATGATCATATCTTTTGTAGTCGACTGCCTAAAGACAGGAATATAGTGACACGGTCGTGTCTCATAAGTCAACTTCAAGGAGACAAGGAGATAGGATGACCAGATTTTTGATATCTTTCAAGTCGACTATCTGAGAAAAAAGATCAGATGAAAGGACTATTGGATCTCATCAAGTGACTTACGGATACAAGAAGAACAGATGATTTTTCAGGCTTTGATAGCTTCAGGCGACTTTCTATAATTTGAGGAGAATATCAGATTGACGGATCCTAGATAGAAGAATAGATGAGACTTTGAATCTCTTCAAGTCGACTTCCTATGGACAAAATTAGAAAGTTACGATCTTTGGCTACATCAAGTTAACTTCCTAGGGACAAGAAGGTCATATAACCAGATCATTTCCAGGAAAAAGGACCGGTTTTCCTGCTTTTAATATTTGAATGATTCACAATGTATTAAATCACACTAAGTGAGTATCCCAAACGCCATCTTATTTTATAAAAAAGAGAATTAGAAGTTTTTAATTACTCCAAACCCGCGCTGTGGATGTTTTATAGAAATAGAGTGCAAAGCTCAATTGTTGTAGATAAACATGAATATTAATAAAAACGATCAAACCATCAACCCTAACCCAAAGAAACCCTGCTGATGGTATAGACACAAAGTCATGCACAACTGACATAATCAAAAACAATTAATAAACCCCACCCCGGTTTAGATCCAAACGATACTATTGACGTAGCTAATAGTATTCATTAAATATTCACTTCAGCGTCATTGAAAAGATATCCGCCATGGATCTGTTCAACCTACCCGCGATCTTCCCTGCATTTTTCAAATCATACCCGATGGGAAAGGGGGGGGAAATACCTAAATTTAATCCATGGGATGTTCCACTTGAGACTTTCAAGATTGGTAAAAGAAGCAGTGGGTACTGACGCAGTGCTTACGGTATCCCATCAAGCCGCTCATTCGCGAATTCCGGTATGAGCTTTGTGGAACCACGTTTGTCACATTTTGGAACGCCTCATTTAAGGGAAGGATCGGTTTCCCATGTCAGTGGAATCGGGGCTATTGTGTGCCTATACCTAAAACCAACCCCCCAACATGGGATAAATTTAGACCAGTATCCCTAACGGATCATTTTGCCAAAGTGCCGAATCCTTTATTACAGACTGGTTGATGGGTGACATTGAGGGGCAAATTGACGATTGTCAATTTGGTACCGGAAAGAGCGATCTCTACACATATTTGGTTAAGCTTCTTAACAATCACTAAACAATGCCGACAACCCAAAGCGTTTCTAGAATTATTAAACTGACTCAGTAAGGCTTTTGAAGCGTGTTGACCATACCCTTGGCAATCCTAAATTTGTTGAGCGCATGGGTGCACGCCCTTCTTTAATAATTCCTTGGGTTTTGTGATTTCTGTCCAATAGACTACCAATGTGTTAGGTGTATCAAAAGTGTTTAAATCCTAGTGGGGCCCAACTTAAAGGGGGTGTTCCACAAGGCACCATCAACTGTTGAGTTATATTCTATAGCTAATTTGTTAACGATGCTGACGTTGTTGAAGACAATGGTAAACTCGCTCTAAAATATGTTGACGACCTAAACTTGTAGACAACTCTTAATGTTAATAAAGAAAGTCACGTTCAGAATGTATTTGAAACCAAATTTGATAAATGGGCAAATCACAATACCCTGATCTAAACCCTGCCTAATGTATGTATATGGATATCACTTTGTGAGGAATCCAACCTGTAACTGGCCCCCATTACGCTTATGTTAGCAAGAATCTTTTATGCGACGTTGTAAAGATCCTAGGCCATAAATTGCTAAGATCTGAAGTCGGGATACACACATTTGTGATATCATTAAGCGTGCGCTATTGTAGACTTTTTATGATGAGTACGCTAAAAAAAAATCTGGGCTTATATTGCAGACTTGAATGACACTTATATTGGTTTTTTTCGGCCCTACTCGAATAGCCGTTCCTTTCCTGTCTGGCATCCCCGGGTTGACTGAAAAGCAACAACATTTAGGAATTTTTGGAACGCATACAAAAGAGGGCATGTAAGATTGCAATAGGTTTTACAAATTTACTTCCGATCAAGACGCACGCTGTCCTTGAGCATGCCATATCAGGATTACGTGAACGCCGTGATCAGATTTTGGCCTTGAGTTGGCCAAAAAAATAGTGCAATCTAATCAATTCACATTGGCGCCAAATTTCAGATCCCAAAATTACGCTATTCTAATAAGCTCACCGTTCCTAAATCACGTACAAAAAGTACACAAATATTGCAATACCCTCTATGTAAAAGTTATGGAACTATCTTTTAATTACTCCTTTTAACAACATCTGTTTTTTGATCATTTTGGGACTTGATCTACATGCAATTGTGCAATCATTGTAGTTTTGTGTGTTTTTAATGTTTAATTATTTGTTTTAAATTCACCATAAATAATTGTTTTAATTGATTAATGTTATTTTATGTTTCCTCATTTTTATTGTGAATTTTGTAATTATTCAGCCTTATGGCGGCGATGGCATATGTTTATAAACCATAAATCAATCAATCACTCAATCATCAATTATAGTATTTACTGTCCGTGCACAGACAGAAATTCCCAGCATGCCTCTCTACAGGTAAGATAGGGGAGAGCAAGCAAGTTCAAAACTTGAGTTTGACTTTGGATATATGTCAAGATTTATCTTTGAAAAAAGATATCTAACCTTGAAATAAGCATTTCCGAGATAACTTATCTCAACAACAGCAGCTGCGCGTACAAGATAGCTTTCTCGGAAGTGGGAATTTTCAAGACAACCTTTTTAGACTAAAATTGTCAAACGAGGTTACAGGGAACTTTGATCTACAAGAAAGCCTATCTTGAAACTTGGATTTCAAAAAATTAATCTCAGGATTGTGGATTTTAAATAGTTTATCTCGGAAAGATAGATTTCCAGATGTTCACTTTTCTTATAAACAAAAAGATAGCTTTCGCAGATTTGGTATTATTAAGATAGCTTATCCTGAAAACATGGATTTTAGATATCTTATCATTTTTTTGTTTCCTTTTAGAGATATTTGGAATTGAAGATGGGAATCTCTTAACGAGTATCATGAATGAAAAACATGCACGATGTGCTTTAAAATAAATGATACATTAGATAGTGTATTGCCTTAACAACTTAAGTGGACAAGGGGGTTCCTAGGACCCGACAAACTACATTTTGCCCCAGTTTTACGACGAACGATAGACTTTTTCCGCTCCTATTTTTTGTAATTGTCTAACTTTTGGATACGCACCTTTTCAGAAAAAAAATTAAAATCTATCACCCGGTAAATTAGATAATTAGGTTGGGTCCTAGGACCCCCCCCCCCTTGTCCACCGACGGGAGTGTCCCAGTAAAAAATATAATTAAAACATTAATTAAGAATATTTACAACAAAATAAGATATAAACAGTTAACACCCTTTATAGACTGATACGTCACTTTGATTTTGGCTATATACCAGCACGCCACTGTACAAACCATTGGAAAGTTACACGGCAGACAAAGCCACATCAGTTGTGTTTAGTATAGGTAGATTGGCCCTTTTAGACCACATATTAACACCTTTTTTCATGTGGTTCACATACATATTTGTGGAAACGAGGTCGTTTTAATTTGGTGTTCCATTTGTTCCGAATTTGAAAATGTTTTGCCCCTAATTTTAATGTTTCTTTGTGGAATTCTAATTTTATTGCTTCATTGTTTATTGTCTTATGACCCTGATGTGGTCTAACTTTCGTGAAAAAAATCCTTCGGTAAAGTGTTTCCCATAGGGGTCCCATGGACCCCCCCCCCCTTGTCCACCACGGAGTAGGAAGACCTTGTCCCCTTAAGGTTAAGACTGTCCAATGGTTGTTGAAAACATTGCTAACACATGCACATCCAAATTTGGTTACAACGGCTGTAAATAGGCCTTTTGGTGTCCTTTTCATATGCAGTTTTCCATTTGCAAAATACGGTCCTTTGGGTGATACTTACACAATTTCAGGGATTAAAAGTTATCCTTACGATTGTAGTTAGTGACCACTAATATTAGGATTTAAATTAATATTAAAGCATATTATACTGCATTAAAATCTAATATGATTGATTGTACGGAAATAGGATTGATAATCTTAAATCAATTTTGATTGGTCTAAAACACAATTCTCAGTGATTTACTTTTCACATCCCTGAAATTTAGAGTGTACAAAAATTGGGACTTTCGTGAATAAATATAGGGGAGTGAAATGGTGGTACATCTTTGTGATAGGGAGTGCCCTCCCCTGGCAAAAATACATGAAGATAATGATGATGATGAATGTTCCGAAGTCTAATCAGTTTATTATTACTGCGTGACCATGGTGACTGTCTATAAACATGATTAAAATATGTAAAAAAGTAGCTAACCGTAGTTTTCTATAAAAACACGTGTGGCAGATATCCCAAAGTTTTGAGATTACAATTATAACCTTTGCTAAAACAACTTGGTAAGAATATTTATGACATTTAAATGATCGAAAATTCTCACCGTCACGATTCATATTTTGCTTTTACGGATATTCTCCAAAATGCTGATGATTTTTGTTAATCTACTATTTCATTTTAATATCCAATTCCCAAAGCTATTATACCGAGACACAACCTCAATCTTCTAAACTCATGACCATCTCTCCTTAAAGAGACCTGGCACTTTTTTGAAAAATATGCGCCCTCAACAATTTTCAAATTATATTTTTGAATGGTTTGTAAAGCTTTTAATACATTGCCCACACCTGAATGATTAGACCAACTCAGCATCCTTATGGGGAACTTTTGTAATAAATGTCGCCGGCGTACATTAATTCAGGCAGACGACTGAAATGGAGTTTAACACAATAAAACACGCCGTATGCATGTTTTCCCCTGTATGCACACTGTTTGACCGGTCTTTGACCTTTGTGGTTTTATATCAATGATACGGAGTCTATGATATTCATGCATTAAACATTCGTTTGCTTTAAGTTAAGAAAAACTTAAAAGTTGCCTACAAATTACCTGGATGTATTTAATCAACCGCTTATTAACTTCCCGGGGGCACTTGTATTGGGTTAGTACCTTTTGTGACCCCACTTTTTCTGCATCCACTTTTTCTGCACCCAGTTTTTCTGACCTGACTATAAAAAATGTTACAACCAATAAAAGAGACAGCCACATTACTCAACATTATTAACGTCAATTAATGATTAATTGACTGGAGTAATATGGCGTAACATTACATTTTACATATTAATATGTTCGGCGAATAAAATATGAGTCAACAGTGGGGGGGGTTGGGGTCGAGGCCTCGTCCGCTAATATACAAAACTTTCTATCGTATCACACACATGAGCATTGAGCCCCTGTGTACTAATGTCAGGGAAATTCCATGAATCGATGGCTAATCACACTAACAAGCCTGAATGAATATGTACGAAATAGAATTAAAGGTTTAAGATTAGATTTAAAGGATTATAAGTAGAACATTATCAGAAATAATGTGCTTGTTCAGGCGTGGTGAGCTCGTTATCGCTGCACAGCGAGCCCGAATGGGCGAGACGTGCAAGCGACTAACGGGCAAGCCATGCCTGAACAAACACATTATATCTGATAATGTCCCGGCTTCTTATGCTTTAATTGACATACACGTCGAGCAAAAAAAGCTAAAACCTTTAACTATGTTGAAATATGCCTTTTCTGTACATTTTCATGATACTTATCTATGCTTTAATTCATTTTTTACCAATAACCTTAATGCCCACGTGGTGCTTATATGGTCGTTTTAAAAGTCTAGACTTTGTTGAAATGCGAAGTCACAATGGGGAACAAATATGAGTCCGAGCTTTGAGCAGGTAATAGGATTTCAAGGTTTCAAAACTACTTGAAATAAAAGGCAATCAATTGAATCTTGGACGAGCTTTATAATGTTATGCCTCAACGACTTGTTTTGAATACAGCTTAAGTATTTTTGAATCAGCTAGCTAAGGGTTGTAACAGTCACGTTTGTTGTGGTATTTGTTTTGACAAATTTGGGTTCGGCGTCGGTCTTTGCTTTGGAAGACGTTTTGATGATGAATACTTAATTAATAAAGTCAGACACCAATGATCGTTTGTTGAGACGTGAAAGTAAAGTAGGTGGTTGAGCTTGAACTGTTTTTTAAATATAACATTCTCCAAAAATTACTGTTAACAATTTAATTTTTAAAAATTGCAAATTTCCGCGCGTATTATTGGTGGCATTCCACCTTGACCATTAAAAAATGTCATTCTTTTGACGCTTACGATTTTATATTTTGAATACAGTCCTGCTTGCGACCACATAACATATGGTATACTGTGGCATTCAGCTTGACAACCGTTTAAGTTTGTCTGTTACATCCATTTTAAATTGCAAATTAATATATTTAGCATATGCAGATTTCACGACATTGGGGGTGTCCCTAACATAATATTCTAAGTTTCGATTCAAGAATATTGCAGTAATCATTTTTCGGTAATTGACCTTTGGCCCGTAAAAATACCATTCGATACGACACTACAGAATTTTTTTTTGAATACAGTCCTGCTTGTTACACACATATGAATAGTATCGCTGTGGCATTCAGCCTGACAGCCTTATGTTTTGTCTCATTTCCTAGCTGTTTTTTTAATTAAAAACGATATATATGTTAAATCAACACTTTTTCTTTTTAAATTATAATTTAATACAATACAACGGCATTTGATATAGCGCCTTCTCAAACAAGGTCAAGCGCTTTACCATCAATAGAGAGGGTAATTACTATTTAGCCTAACATAGTAGTTGTTTTGATACAACCAGGTATTGTAAAGATGAACCATGAAATAAGTCACTTAACATCAAACTATGAAATAAAAAACAAAACATAGCTGCATAATTAATATCATGTGAGGTCAATAACAAAAAAAACTAATTTAAGCACACCGATCACTCTTGGGAAATAGATATTTTAAGAGGCTTTCATTAAAAGTAACAATGGACTTTGAGTTGGCGAACAGAGATAGTCAAAGAGTTCCCTTAGGCTAGGGCCGCATTGCTGAAAAGCCCTGTCACCCACTGACCTTTTTGTGCGGAAACAGTGATGAGCGTCTTGTCATCTGGAGATCGCAATCCTGGCCTGCCAGGAACATACAAAGAGAGGTATCCGGACAAGTAAGATGGCACATTGTCCCGGAAATGCCCTTGTAAGTAAGAAGCTAAGCTCAAGACAGACGCGCTCACTAATTGTAGCCAATGGAGCTCTTTAGGATGTCGTGGGGCTGGTGTCCTTCTATCAGTTCTGAACACCAGCCTGTCTGCTCTATTCTGCAAATCTTAATTTCCTCCGATCTCTGGCCGACATTCCTACAATGTTGAATTTGCATAGTCAATGCGAGATAAAATCAGTGACCGGACGAGATGATGACAACTTTTAAATGTGATAAAGCGGCGTATCCGGTAAATATTGCGAAGGTTAAAGTTAACAGACTTAATGATGACCTTTACATGGTCATCAGAGACATTGTCTGATCAAACATAACACCAAGGTTTTTAAGTGCCGAGGATGGAACATCCACTGGTCCCGACCCTGATGTAATATCGTTTGATGAACATGCGATGACAAATTCTGTCTTTTCAACCATTCAATTTGAGTTTGTTACAGCGCATCCACTCACTGATTTCATCAATACAAGATAGAGAGTCTTTTGACAGCATGTTTGGCATCACCATCAATCTTAGGATCAAAATGTCAAATAGAGCTGCCCATCATCTCAGCATACGTGTGTACCAATATTGTGCTTCCGGATGATTTATGCGATACAGTATTTGTACATTAGGAAAAAAGAGGCCCACCACGAAACCCTGAGGAAGACCGAGAGGGAGATGCGCTTGTTTGAAATTGCATCCCCAATCGCACACACTCGAGTTTCTGAGTAAAATCAAAAAAAAAAAAAAACCGAATCCACTGTACGGCAGTACCTTGAATTTTGAAATATCACGTAACCTCTCCAAAGAATGGGCATGATCAACGTAGCATCAAAAGCCGCAGAAAGATCTAGCAAGCACAATACCAACTGCCTTACTGTTGTGATGGCATTGAGGATATCGTTCTTGACACGCAGAATTGCCGTTTCAGTGCTGTGCCGTTCTTTGTAAGCTGACTGAAACTTCTCATTTAAGTCATTTGAGACCGAATGGATCCTTTATCGGTGCACTCACTATTTTGCTCCATGAACTTAGACACCAGCTAAATTTGAACCCAGGGCGATAGTTTTTGAGCACCTCTTTGTCTAGGTAAGGCTTTTTGAGAATTGGTGTCACGGCAGCTTCCCGGAGCTTAGCTGGGAAAACACCATGTGGATAGAACATTGTTATGATCATGTTATTGGCTCATCCAGAGTAGCAACATTCTCCTTAAGTAACCCAATGGAATAGTGATCCTAATGAACATGATTTTGATGAGTTTACATATCACCCTATGGTTATCCTCTTCAACAGTGACATGATTCACTCATTTATTGCAACGGTCTCATCAAGTATTGTCCCGCTTGGATCGTTCATGCGAGTTGGACCTGGATAATTATCAAGGTACCGTCTGATTTTGTATACCTTCGCTGAAAAATCTAGCAATTAGCTACTGTAGTTCCCGTAGCTAATCTACAAGTTAAGTATTGTTTTATTTGGGGGTTCAGAAGCTTATTCAGATTAGCAAACATGGGTTTTTTTTAAACTTTTCTAATTTTTCTCTTTAATAACCTCCTTACCATGATGACTGAGTTTACCAGTCACTGCTGAATATGTACAGTGAGCTCCAGAATCGACACTATTTTCTAATTTTTTAAACCCATTTTCCAATCAAACGTCCTACGTTCACGACGTAATGGCATCATCAATATCGTTATTAAAACCAAGGGATCGTGGTCTAAGTAATGCTTGGAAGTTTCGGGAACGCTGTTGAGAGGTGCATGGGAATCTAGTACAACAATTAAAGGCTCCTCAAATTTACCAAGCAACCTACATCAACTGAGCCATCACGAAGGTCAATACTGCCAATCATGGATGAAATGTCATTTGAGAAAGAGTCCTGTCATATTCTTTCTAGTTCGTGAATGGTGCACATAGTTTCTCATTATGTTATTTCTGGCTGCTAATCTTACAATAATCACACGACTGTATCAGAGCCTATTTAGATAATCCCTCCCCCAAACAATGGCCGACGGTATTTCTATACACCGATTCCGATATTTTAACGTCACATTTTAATAATACTACACTGGAGCGCCGGTATAGTTCTATTAACATGATTAGACCTGGTCAAACGATTCAACTCCTGGCCTCGAAATTGCTTGATTAAGCTCCACACGTTGCTACACCTGTAATCTGTAATCGACACTTGTGGTTTCCATATTAAATCGTATGTGAGTGAAGACCATTACTGGTTCCTCGCTCCACAGGCCTTTTTGTTAATAAGTAAAACTTCCTTGTTATTCCGAACTATCTTGGCAGCCCTGCAGAAAACGCGTGCCCCACGTGAAAAAAACCACAACAATCACCTATAGGCATAAGCACATCGACCTGTCCCTTTGACAATTAGAAAGGGGTAGCTATGGATATGGAGGGTATATGTTGAGGGAGGTTTGGTAGGACAGAGGAAGGTATAGGGTGGTAGTATGGATATTGTGGATAGATTGTAGCGAACGGTAGGGAAGGTAGATATGGACCAAGAGCAGAATCGTTAGGGTAGTAGGGATCGAGGTGAGGATTTATGTAGATGTAAGCGTGTATCAATAAAAGGCAGGATTTTAAAACGTTCATTTTTCTGAGATAGTAATGCAACTATTGTGTTGTTTGTTGTTGTTGTTGTTTGTTGTTTTTTTTGTTAAGCATGGAAATGTCCTAATCTCATCTTTGACAAGATTTTTTATTTTGTGTCGATTTGGATCTTTGTTCAAAAGTTATAACCCCGTTTTGTGAAGCCCTTCTTTTGTATTTAAACATCTGATATAATGGTCACACAAACCTGAACTACTTTGTTTCAAAGCATTCTGGATGTCGACATCTGGATTGCGGAACGGCGACCTCTGGAGTGCGAAACCATGGCTCTCAGGCTACCAATGAACTATCAGCCCTGTGAAATATGGGGAGTAGTTCAGAATGGTTGGCTCGTCGGCTCCTGGTGGGCGGGTCGGTTTGGTCGGCTCTGCCTCTGGCGGTCAGTATGGTATAATCCCGGGTTATAATAGCAAGTATGGTTCTGAAGTGTTGTGATGGTAGGGATGGTACGGTGGCAAAGAATGATTATTTAGGCGAAAGATATGAATAAGGAGGGTAGGAATGGATTAGCACTTTGGTTAAGAAGATATTTGTAGATACGTTAGAAGGCGGTCTTCGATAATTCTCTTGGTACTGTGGTAAAACCGAATGACTACTACACGCTTCGTAGAACGATGTTTTTCAGATTGGGGAGTTAATACACTTAAAAATAATGTAAAAAAAATAAGCTAAACGTTCAGTTCCGCCCGCAAAATTAGTTCTTAAGTAACTTTTTTACTATTACTGCACTTGATTTATTCTAATTTTAATCGAGCTAATGATAAATGTTTCATTAGGATATTGCTTTTAAGGTGGCAACGGAGATGTTACACCTAGTTGGTGTCCTATAAAACTTCTAAGCATTAACTTGATAATTAATACTTACCACTGCTGTGTCACAGCTTTCCCCTCAACAATATCCACCCATCGTTTACATTATGTACATACCCGCTCACCTGTTTTATCTTGTACAAAAATTGTGAAATTTTTAATTTCGTCTAGGAAGCAAATACAAACTCAGCCTATGTTTTCCATTGAAATCCAAATCCGCTTTTTTCTCTCTTTTAATACATTCTGTAGCGAATACAAGCAAGAAAAACAAAATCTTGTGAGTGTCTAATCTATATGAACATTATTATGACACAATATTTGGGTGCCTCAAAATCTCTTTTTTGCCCCTTTAACTTCTGAACCCTAGATGATACATGAATACAGGTATAGCTTTACCTGGAGAAGAGTTAAGAGAATCTTAAGATTAAGGAGAGTTTTCCGCTTACTAAGGAGCTACGCAATTTTCTTCGCTATGTATGCCACTCGCTTAATTAGTTACTCTTTCAGTAATAGTCTATGAGACGTAGACCAATTAACCAACTGTAATAACAAATTACTGTTGCCTCCATGTGGGGGGGGGGCTAGGGAACACCAAGTGTAAATTCAAAATAAATTATTACTATATTATCGTATGATCCTGTAATAAACGTGCACATTTTCTTGAATTTAAATGTCACCTCAGTTTGCTTTCCTAATATCAGTGACTAATGGATACACAAGACTTCAGCAACCATGGAACACAAAGAATAGAAGGACATGTCCCAACGACTACCACCATAATGTCACTGTTATGTTAGTGATTGATGTGCGATCTTAATCCAGCTAATAATGAAGTCCTTTGTTTATTTCATTCGCGAAGGTTCAATCACACTACCATGTCGCGGGTAGAAATAAATTTACCAGGAAAAGAAAAGAGAAACAACAGGCAGGGTTATAATATTTTGGTTTTAAATTTCAAGTTTCTCACCTGTGAACATGATGAAGCACACTTCTAAGCTTAGTATTGTATCGTAAATGCTTTATTCGACGGCTAATCTACAATTTCCTGTCCCCATATCATAGTTGTTTCTGACTGATAATCATTTTGTTGCTACAGGCGAAAATGCGGAGCATGAATGCGGTCATTGTGCCCTAGATTGAACATAACTTCTTTGTGTGTGTGTGTGTGGTGTTGTGGGTGTGTGTGTGTGTGTGGTGTTCAACGTCTTAGTTCCCCCGTGCAGAATCATATTGAAAAGACCGGAAAAACATCGCTATCAACGAAGGTTTCTGAAACCACCCTATTTTACGGTTCAATCTGCTTATTAGCCCGAGGCCATTTGAACTTTACATCTCTGTATTCTCATTAAAATGTTCCATCCACAGACTTTGCCGCCTAAATAAGAGTGAGTGAACTTGATGTAACAATTAGCACAAGAACTGATCTTCAAATATGATCTTTGCACTCTATATCGGTGTATTATTAGGCTTCATTTTCAAAATGAACTTTTGGGAGGGGGTAAGGTGAAATTTTTGTGGCCAAAACAACCCAAAACTTGAAGATTTGTAACCACTTTTGGCCCAAAATCTTGTGTTTGTTGCCAAAATTTGGGTGCTTTTTGCCCCAAACGCCGATTTTTTCCAAACTCAGTAATTTTTTTCCTTGCGTGGGGGGGGGGGGTCGCCAACTTTGGAGGGCACGAAAAATATTGATTTCCCCCATCCCCCCCCGGCGCCTGCACTGATGTGATTGCAATCGCTCGAGCGCGTGAGAAGGAGAGAAACAATTTCAAAACTTTACAAAAGGTCCACATATACATATAGAAAATTACAGCTTGTCTTGCTGTGAGCAGCCAGGGGCGAGACAAAAGTTTGTCCACATAGGATCGTTTTTGGCAACGCGAGTCTGTTAGATGTCAGAAAAATCAGATTTTCCAATTGTTTTCCTACTAAAATCTTGGTACAATAATTTCCGGAAGACGCAATTTTTCCCCCAATGTTAAACACATATTTAGCTTTTTGTTCCCTTTCCAAAAATATGTATCTTTAAAAAAAATCACTTTTAAATATGAATTTGTAGAAGAGGACGGGGTACAACCCACTCCTAGCACAGCTGGTCGCCCACTCTATCACATTCGTCTCAAAACTGGCAACGCATTAAACGACACTGCCTGATCCCCAGCCTCGACCCCCAGCTACACCATCAAACCTGAATGCGTTGGTATCATTGGAAGTTTTGTATTTTTCTAAATTTAATCTGCAAGAATATTTTGCCTGAACTCTTTCCCAATTTAACATGCATAAATATGAGTACAGTAATCTATGAGCTGTTGGAATACACACAATCCCCGCTCACGTTAAAATCGTAATTTTTTTAAATTAAGGTATGTTTGGCAAAACCCTTTCATATACAGGGTGAGTAAAATACCTTGACCCTGATTGTGTCCACCATTTTGAATTTTTACACAACATATCTAACATATGTGGTATCACCGGAAAGTCTATTTCATTTATTTAATTCGTTGCAAAGATAATTCCAATCGGTTTAGTATAGACCGAGCTATAGTCTTTTAAATCAAATAGTCAGCTTTTCCCTTTTATCCACGAATTATCATTTGAATGCACGGCGGCCAACTAAGCAAAATGATGATAAGGGCATTTCTATATTTAGGTCAAATTAAGTGGTATTTTAAAGGTGTAAAAGCCAGTGGTAAGAGTAAGTTTTATTTGAAACACATTTTTGGGCATATTTTGGTCTACAAATATAGACAATACTTTAAACCTTAAAAGGTTGTCACCGATGTCTATAGTTCCTTCATATTATATGATTCATTCAACTCCTGAAACTGATACATGTATCAAGTTAATTTAATTTCAAATGATTTTTATGAGTGACAAGAACGTAGAAATTTTACAAGGGAATCGATGGTAAATTGAGAATGAATTTTGTGGGGTTAAATAGCGTCACATTTATTCTGCAGTCATATAGCCCGATTTTCTTCTGGACACTGATTTGCTTCGCTGACCGCTGTTCATTTTTATGTGCACCCGTAGACAAAGCGAAAAACCGATTACTTGATTCAAACAACTGTAGCTCGGTCTATACCTAATCGATGTGAATGATTTTACATCAAATTAAAGATAATGAACTAAGCTTTCAGATGATACTAACTTTCGATGATACCACATGTAAGATATACTATTGGCAGGGGCGTAACCAGACCTGAGCCTCCGGGGGGGGTAGACTCAGAAATTTCCCCGATTTTTCAGGCGCCATTTTTCCGGCTCGCAGGGTGACCCATATTTTTTCGCATCGGTTCTAATTCTGAAGGGGGGGGGGAGTTCCTCAAGGGCAGCCTTCACCCTTCCCTTTGTCTTCTTCCCTCTTCTTCCTTTCTTCTCTCTTTCCTCTTTTTCTTTCTCTTTTTCCCCTTTCTCTTTCCCCTCTTTTTCTTTCTCTTTTTCGCCCTTTTTCTCTTCTTTGTCCCTCTTTTCTTTCTCTTTTTCTCTTCCTTGCTCCTTTTTGCCTTCCCATTTTTGGGCTCCCTTTCCCGATGTTTTTTGTGTCGGGAGGGTCAGCTTTCCCCCGGCCCCCACTGGTTACGCCACTGCTATTGGTCATAATGAATATATAGAATTAACATAATATTGATATACTATTGGACACGTGTGGTCCAGCGTGTTCCTGGACAAGATACTTAATCTCAAGTCCTTACGACCCGCCGAAATCTTGAGGAGTTGCTATGTGGAATATTACAATCTAGTGTTGATAGGCTTGTGCGCTTCTAAGCATGTCTTGGAGCAGCCATCTAGATAAGCGAAATAATGATAATAATAATTGCAACATCGCTTTCAGGCCTGTTTACGGGGATTATAAAGCGCTATATAAAATCTGGTTATTTATGTCTTTTCGAAGAGCGCTGCTGGGTTGCTGTTATGTGTGTTTTTTTGAGAGTTCGAGATCGAAACGGCGTATGTGGTATTTTGTAATGTAATCTTGTTTAATTATTCTTTGTAAGGTGGTTAACAAATACTCAGTTTTGGCCTTGGTCTCCGTAATCTATTTTGTTATTCTAATTGTCTTTGTGTGGTCTTTTATTATGGAAATATGATGATATAACTTTACATCAATGCAAACGATAGATATCCCTTATAAGAGCATTGTAATTTATAACCTCGACCCTTCTACTTACCTTAAAATTGAAGATTATTTGTTTATTATCAGTTTTGAATGCCAACATTGTCTTTAACAATTTGACACAAATGTGCTAAGCCTTCAAGCATGTTCACATAGGATGCCAGAAGGTGTTACATTACTTTCAGATTTGTAATAATGATTATACCACTGGATCAGAGCTTCAAGCCCTACTGAACTGTTAACACTTAAGTGACCAAGGGGGGGGGGGGGTTTCCCCTAGGGACCCTCCAAATTTGTTTTCGCGCCTGGCCGCTTTACGCGTGGGTTTTTTTCGCGCCGAATTTTTTTTTATTGTCAGACTATTTTAAATGCGCTTCTTTCATACCAAAAAAATTAAAATCGGCCAAGCCGTGGGGTTAATGAGTTAATTAGTGAGGGTCCCATGGACCTCCCCCCCCCCCCCCCCTTGGGCACGAACGGAAGTCATTTGAGAATATTTTAAATCAAGAATAAGAAAAACGAGAACCAAAGCAATTTTTTTTTGCTGATATAAGTTCACACATACATGTAGGTAAAACAATTATTAGTAACATTAAAAATAATTAACCCTTTATTGTGCTGAAACAACAATTTCATCATGTATCGTTGCCAAAGCGTTACTGTACAATCTCTATGGAAAATGACAGTATTTTTGCAACACCCGTAAAAAATACATGATTCCTAAACTGCTGGTTTTGTGTTAATATAAGTAATTTGGGTCTTCTAGAATAGACATCAACAAAAATAAGTTTTCAAAAAGTTTGATGTAAGCGCAAGGCTTTTTTTAATTTTCCGTCTTTTTTGCCCATTTTTCCCGTGTTTTTGAAACACAATGTTTTGCCCTAATTTGCAGCCCCAAATATCAACTTTTCATATTTATGCTGCGTTGGGTTGCCTTATGACCCTTCACATTGTATAACTTTCGTACAAAAATTCCCTCGGGAAATGGTTTCTTTAGGGGGGTCCCATGGGCACAACGGGAGTGAAACCCTTGTCACTTAAGTGTTAAATGCTGACTCAGAGATTTAAAAAATATATTTTGTGTGACGTAATTAATGAATAGTCATCTATCTGGAACTAAAGATAGTTTACCTATAGTGTTTAATTCTAAGTTAGAGATGAATCGGTTTCCGTTTTCAGCAATGTAAACATTTATGCACAGTATAACGATGCCATAGGATACCGTGTATAAACACAAATTCCGGATCCGGATTTTATAACAAAACTGATTTTCTATAGGAAGAACTTCGATTTGATCTTAGTTATTCACACAGTGATTAGTATATGGATAAGCATTATGTAGATGTAAAAAGGCACGATTTGTTTGAAAAATGAGTGCGCCCTCATCCGGGAAATCTTCTGAGTCGCCTTAACTGTTATTTACCTCTATGCAAGCGTTTGTAAACTTTCAATAAAGGCTGATTCAGAGATTCGAATATAAAATTTTGTTGTTAGTATTAAACTAGTCCATCTATGTAGAACTAATGATATAGGTTTTCCCGAGCGATTTCGCACAATGTGCATATTTATTTGTTAAGAGTAGGATTCCGTATTGTGCAGAATGAACAACAACCGCCTACCCAAACGCATTTTTATGGAGACTGTCGCAGGCACAAACAGACAAGGAAGACCAGAAGGATGGAAGATGACATCCATTGTGGGCACCCCCTTCCACAAGGCATATTTTGGAAGCGCAAGATAGGAATAGATGGTCTAAATTGTTCGAGGAGCCAACGTTCCTATGGGAATGTGGCATAGATAGATACGATAGAATAGATGTATTTCGATTTTCGTGCGAAATGGAATGAACGTTGACACTCCGTTTTCCATTTAGGCAAATGATAATTCAATGTTCCTTTAAAAACATTGAGTTTTTTCATTGTAGACAAAATTCTGTCCTACTTTTATCTCTGTTTTTTGAATTTGCTCTTAAAAATGCAACATTAAGATAACTATTATCCCTTGACTATCCTCATCACATTTCAATAGGCAGTTTTCCAAAGAATAACACAGGCCGCGCTTAAAGCATGCGTACAAGTTGGCGAGCAGGAAGGAACTGAACACGAACAAGTATTAGCAAAAAGCTAGTTCAATCACTGATACCCCACCAGATACACGTGCATAGCAATCCACATCAATTATAGTTCGTCACTTATATTTGATAAAAAAATCTGTTTGTTTGAGAAAGTGTCAAATTTGATTGATTGAATGTTGGTGCTAAAGTTAGTGAAATTTGTTGAAAGTGTGATTGTAAGTTTGTGTCCAATAATGTGTTTGATGAGCAGCGTATTAATTTCTTCTGTTGCTGAGTGAATTTTTTTTCCTGAGTCTGCCCTCAATTGGTAGCTACTGGTAGTAGCACTTAGGCTGCCGGACGATGGCGGTCAAGCTTCTTCGATATTAGCACACCCCAAAACGAATCACAATAATAAAGAAAGAAATCCCAAACGAGGTAGGGCTTTGATGTTGGTCGATCATGGGTGTTCCACTGACCCACAACACGTCCCGTCCGTTATGACAAAATAGAAAAAATCAGAATTTTTCGCTCAGATTTCGCTTTGACGTGTTAAACCAAATGGCGACGTCTAAAATTGAATTTCTTGGCCGCCCTTCCCTGATGATTGATAATAGAGGAACTATGTTATTCACTCTCGGCAAACCACTGAACTTCCGGTAAACTTGGAAGATTTGATCTGTGTAAACTGAATAGTCACTAAAATTACTTGGCAAGTATTACACATCAGGCCAGTTGTGATTAAAAAATCGCCTGACACGTAAGCTTATCAGTTTAATTTGCAGCAAGATTAGAACTTCTAAAGTTGCAAAAAAAAAATTTTTTCAGCAACCTCACAGGCCAAAAGTTCGTATTTAACGTTCAGCAAGGGAGTTGGGTGAGGCTGATATTCACCGCCTTGTGATATTTTTTTCCATATCAAGCTTTATAGGCCTATAATTTTTAGATTCACTGCGTATCCCGGGGGATGGGGGGCGGGAGGGGGACACTGCCATTCAGAAGTGTATGTATTGTAATTAAGGCAGTGTAAGTACACACCTTCCATTTTGCAGCAACACAGTAACCAAAAGACCAATTTAAAAAAAAATAAGTTGTTAGAAACTCAGTGGCGTCGTCAGACTTCTTCTTGTTTTTTGGGGGGGGTGACTTTGTTGGGATAGGAAAAGTGAAACTCTGTGGCAGGGCAAAATCTAAAAAAATTGACATTTTAACCAATTATGGCTCCAAATCGATAATTTGGCAAAAATTGATTTAAGGCCTCAAATCGCTGATTTTGTTTCATTTGCCGGGGGGGGGGGGGGGGTCGTTGATCCTGGTGTGGTCGTTCCACCCTCGTGGCCGCATACGCCTACAACGTATGTAGGGGATGACACCGGATAGATGAATTTTCCAGAAAACTGGCAATTGATCTTTTCTCAACTGTGAGGTGATTTGCAAATAGAAACTCGTCTTTTTAGCTGGTTAAGCGTAACATCATACTTCGATGTCATGTCATTTAAAAAAAAAACAGTTAATGGCAGTGTGCAAAAATGTGGGGCTTACAAGTAGGTCCCTTCCAGCTGCTATGTGACTGACTTCATCCTGTTGGAGTATAAAATTATTTCAAAATTATGTTTGTATTGCTGAATCATTGTTTTAATTTATCAGTAAGCCTATTTTTTAATGACTGGCGAAGTGGCGAAGGTTATACTGGCAATGGGATTTCAATGTTCCTCGCCATGCATTATTCATAAGCACCAGAGTTCAACGCTTGACAATTCATCATATACTTTACAAATTCTCAATTTAATGGCACAGTTCAATAAACCTTCATTATACAAAGAGCACCCTGGTGTGGTATGAGTTATGAGTCATGAATGCATAAGGTCAGTTCATGTTATAGGAGGTATATAAGCATGTCAAACCATGTCCCTCCCCTTCCCCCCCCCTTTCCCTCCTTTTCACCATGGAATGACAATATAACTTATGTAAAATCCACCTTATATAAAAGCTAGCCAAAAAAGGCCACAGATAACACGTACCATTGTTGAGAGTTTGTATACAGTATTAAGACTGTGTTTCAAGTGTACATGTACACATAGTTCTAATGCATTAGCAGGTGGATGATTTTTTACATTTTCAAAAAATTAACTAAAAGCAATAATAAATGTCAAATTTTAACAGTCTGTCTCATTTATAGCATTGTCTTCAACTGGCAGCCTTTCAGGGGAAGGGAAGGTGGAAAGTTCAACACTACATTATTTATGCAAATAGGTCAGATTAATGTTGGGTAGTGTTTTGCTAATTAAAAAAAAACAAATTAAAAAAATAGGGGTGGTTAATACGTACCACAACATTTTTTTTTTTTAAATCACAAATTCAATTCATCTTTTCAATTTTCAGAAAAAAAAATTGACACAATAAAGTCCTATATTGAAACAAATCCAATGTTATTGGTTGATTGTGATTAGTCATCTTCAATCCCTATAAATACCTGTACTAAATCTAGGGCCACTGATAACTCCATGCAATGTCTGGACGAAATAATCAATATAGACATGTTAGGGATGACAAGGGTAAATAGTCTTTATTCCGTATAGGCTTGGTTGATTTCGTGCAATGCAAATCCTACTCCAAGGATACACCAAAAAATTCGTCATCTTTGCTTCGTATTTAGAAAAGCAATAATCAATCAACCATAGCAGTAAGCTTTAAAGCTTATATTTACTGGAAGGTTAATGGCCAGAGCAATCAATACAACCCATTTGGTTTGGTTACGCTCGTCAATAGATGGTGACAAGGACCAAAGTGTTTTAATATGTTAAATTTAAATTGGAACAAATATTTCGTTATCAATTCAAATTTAGCATGTTTTAACCAAAAAATGTTTTAAAATGTTATTTAATATTACTTAAGTTATAATATATAATCAAATCGCTATGATGGCGTTCGTGACTAAATAACAGGCTTTCGCGATTGATGATTGGTTAACTTATCTCTCGCGGGAAGGCCGCTCGAGATAAAGTTACCGAAGTTCATCAGCGCTTCAAGTTGTTATTTTAACGAACGCCATCGAGCTCATTGATGATCTAATCATACTCACTCCTTCATGGCGGATCATATTCAGGATATTAAACCATGCAGGCGCGCGGTTGCTCTTTCTAGCCAGCGGCCAGGCTCTGAGCATGCTCAGTGTGGTTATTTCAAAGCAAAGAGGTTCTATATAGATAGAGAGGCAATTCGTTACGTAATCTTTAGAATACCACCGTCTGCCATGTTTTGCCGACCACAATACGAAACATAGAGTACCAAACAATAGAAAGCAATGGCTGCCTCCGCTTTTCCACATACTGTGGGTGCCGGCTTGCATATAAACTAATCGGTAGTGATACAATTAATGTATGTGTTAGAGTGGCAGTGGTAATATAGTACCTGGATACTGTGCTCAGATACTCTTTTTTCTCATAATGCAATGCGCGCTTAGGGTGAAAAAAGAGTATTCATGTGAGGCGGTATTATCAAGACGACTGATGGGTCATTTCATTCTGGTGTGGAATGGGTAGGACAAAATTTAACCACCCAATAGCACCCACCATCAACAATATTTTGCGGATTGTTTGTATCGAATTGACATTATGGGTGTATACAAGCACCCTTAAACTAATAATTATCCGTGCAATATTCAAAATTCAGCGCCCAGCACGGACGGGGATGGTTTTGAATGGGTTTCACCCCCTTGTTTCAAAGCATCAGCCAGTAGCTAGAACCCAAAACCACGTAACAGACGTAGGACAATGGACGCGTCCATTGTTTAAACAGACGTCAGAAATAGACGAATGGACGCCGGAATGGACGTCAGAAATAGCCGAGTGGACGCCGGAATGGACGTCAGAAATAGCCGAATGGACGTAGGAAACGGACGTGAGACGAATATTGTCGGTTTATTTGGGTGAACATAAAATTACGTAAGTAATTGTAATATTCAGATTAATATTTTCTTGCAAAGACCTCTATCCGGACCGGCGGCCATTTGCACAACAGACGC
>JAMKCH010016254.1:0-24818 GCA_023653785.1 Ophioderma brevispina
TATGACACAATTCCTATCTTGCGTTCTCTGAATAAGAATTGTAAAATGCTGGCATATTACAAGACACATAGTTCTCTTAATGTGACGCAACCAACCCCATTTCAGTTCATGCGACATGAAAAATTGCATGAGAAGTGTTTAGGTAATTGTTGGTTCCATGTTTTTTAGCCTATTAAAAATGAAGCGGAATCTTTCTGGATGAGGCGATGGATTGCCAGCCAAGGTCTCCATATAGAGCTTCCTTGGCCACATTTCTTGGAGCTTGAGATACTACGGCAGATGATAGTGGAGATTTCGATTTTATCTATATCCTCTCTATGTCGCGAACCATATTGCCAAATCGTAAGTAATAGAGATTAGACCAATCGATTTACACAGAAGGTCCCATAGTACCCCTATTGAAGTCTCTTGGCCGTCAATTTGTGAGCTTAATAAGCTATTACACGGTTGCCTTTATTTAAGATTCGCAATGTGAGGGTGGTCTGATTGATGTAGTGTTATGAATTACCCCTAGGTATTGTATCATTAACTCATTTATATAATTATTACTTAGTTTCCATTTTCTATGTTCATTTGTACGTTGGCCTGTAATTAGTACATTTGAAGTTATGTAGTTAAAGCACGAATTGTGTGATTCCAGTCTGCCAACTAGCCCTTGGCTGAGAGCATTCACTGAACTATGTATGGTGGGTAGCTATGTCGACTCACCTGATTCCAGTCTGCCCAACTACCCCTCTTTCTGAGAGCATTCACTGCTACGTATGTCTGGTTGGGCAGGGTCTACTCACCTGATTCCAGTTTTCTTTGCCCAAATACCCTCTGCCTTGAGAGCATCCACTGCATGTATGTTGGTTGGCTATGTCTACTCACCGGATTCAGTGGCCAGTAGCCCTATGCCTGAGTGAGAGATTCACTGCTATGTATGTTGGGTTGGCTGGAGGTCTATCACATGATCAGTTGCCAACTGGCCCTCTGCCTGAGAGCATTCACTGCTTTGTATGTTGGGGATATGTCTACCACCTGATTCCAGTCGCCCAACTAGCCCTCTGCCTGAGGAGCATCAATCTATGTATGTTGGGTGGCTATGTCTAATCACTGATTCCAGTCTGCCCAACTAGCCCTCTGCATGAGAGCTTCAATGACTATGTATGTTGGGTTGCTATGTTACTCAACTGATTTGCGTCTGGCCCAAGCTAGCCCTAACCTGAGAGCATTCACGTATGTATGTGGGGTTGGATATGTCTAACTCACCTGATTCCCGTCTGCCCAAATAGCCCTCTGCCTGAGAGCATTCACTGCTATGTCGTTGGGTTAGCGAGGTATACTCCAACTGATTCCAGTATGCCCAATAGCCCTCTGCCTGAGAGCATTCACGACTACATAGTCTGGTTAGCTATTGTCGAGTCAGGCTATGCACCCACCCTGGTGAACAGTGGTTCCAATAGATCCTTGTTCCAGCCCAAGACCCGGTAAATGGAAATTGAAATAGTTTTTTCGAATTTCAAAAATGGTTGTTGGTCTACAAAACCTTCCGAAAGATTTCTATAAAATAAACTAATAATATGAGACCATCAAAACGTCATTTAGGCACAATCAAGGAGATTTGGTCACATTTTCAAACGGCTGGGGATAACATTTAAAAACCTTGTGTCAATTGTGAAAAGTGGACGCATTTAGTGGTTGGAGACTGAATTGAATGAAGTTGTTAACATTTTAAATCAAAAACTATGACCTAAGATGCTAGACCAAACTATATCCACTCAATCCAATCAAAGGCCACGTTATTAACACGAAACAAAATAATACTCACAATTGGCGACTCATTCTGTCCCCACCCAGAGCAGTCCGACATTATTAGTGTTAGTTAAACCAAGTTTTAAATCGGTTTGTCCCCGTCAACGGGGCTGGTAGCTGGATACACATCACACTCGGCAATACTGCTGTGTGAGGATTTATTGGAGCAAAAGATACTGACCGGATGCCATTCCTGAAGCCAATCCACAGTTTTCGGCGTGGGCCTAGCATTTGGGCAACTATGCACACCAGAACAAGGCCAGCATGTGCACTGGATGGCCACAAGCTCCTCCCGAGCTGATGCCCTTTGTAGGTAGAGCTTTTAATTCTACGGCGGTAACCCCTACCTTCCTCATCAGATTTCATTAGAAAATCATGGGGGGGGCACGGTTTAGCCGCCGACAACTCAGCCCTGAAAGTAGTACTGGTCTACCAGGATACCAGTAGCAAGCCCCTAAAAGGAACCTGCCACTGAAAGTGTTCTTTATTTGTACAAGTAAACAGGTCAAACAGCAATCGAACCTTTCGTTTGGACTCATTTGAATGAATTTTTGATGGTGATTAAAATAGTTTCATGAACACATTTTGCATTAATGTGACTTTTTGAACTCTGATTGTAATTGCTCAGAGTCCAACATTTTTTAATTTTGTTCTGAAATTCAGATTTGTACAAAAATCTCTCATGAAATTTGACGAACAAACGCATCCCAAAATGCATTCAATTGAGTCCATTGAAAGCCTATTTTAGGTCATGTTTTTTATACTTCCCAATGACTTAAGTCATTGGGATTGAAAATTCAAAACCACACTTGAGTGTTATAAGTAGGACTAGAGTTGCCCGCGCTTCGCGCGGGCAACCGCTAGCTGATTTGAATGGAGCGGTCACTAAACGGTTGATCGCGTCCTTGCTTAATGCATAAAATAAAGATTTTTTCCAGTTTTCTCCATCTCACCCAAAATTTGGCAAAAAATCACCCTTATTTATTGGCAATCTGGCTTGCCTTTCACCAATAACCGTTGGCACATTCTATATGCAGCGAATGCCCCAAGCTCCAAAATTGTCACCCAAAGACGCGCTTTTAAAAGTTTTTTTCAAAATTTCCCCAAAAAAATCACCATATTATGGGCTTTTGGGCTGCCTTTCACCCAAGAACCCTTTTTTGGCACATTTCTTTTGTCACTGATGCCCAAGCTTGAAAGCAGCAGCCTTAACACATATTTTCATACGGTGATGATGTGAAATTAATCTTTTTAGGCGCGCTTCGCGCAAAATTGCAAAAAAAATAGTCATTTGAAGACTATTTTCAGCACTGAACAAATTAAAAGTGATAGCAAAATTGGTGGTGTACAATGTGTCCTGGGGGGGTGGCAATCTCACATATGAAATGGATATGGTTGTAAGGCTCGCGCTTCCAAACCCTGGGGCATGGGTGACAGAGGACTGAAAATAGGGGTCTAACAGCCCAAATGCCCCCAAAATAGGGGCTTGCAGAGTGAAAATTGGCAAAATTTCGAAAAAGGGCGGTCGTGGTTAAGATTTTTTTACGAAATTTCTATATAATACAATGATTAAAATAAAAAAAGTAAAATTTTCAAAATTTTATCCCAACTGAAAGAGGGGCCTTTGGGTGACAGTGAAAATTTTCACAAAATAGTGGGGTCTTGGGTGATTTTTTTTTAAAATGGGGGTCTTGGGTGACAACATCATGAAAAAGGGGGATTATTATCAAAATCCTCTGCAAAATCATCTGCAAAAATCATTTTGAGTATGCCTTCACACACGATATACCACGCGTGTGACATTGGAATACCTGACATAAAATTGACATTGCAAACTTGGAGGCTGATCGCCTAACAAGTTAACAACCTTGATTTTGCGGCATTGACCTACACAATTGAAGATATTGTAATGTGTCAAATTTTGATGAAGTGCACAAAGAATTAAAAAAAAAGATTCTCGTTAGCTTTGGTTGTAAGACACGGGTATTACATTCATGATTACACTATGACATGCCCAAACCTCTACGTTGCACTTATTTGATTTTGCAATTGGATCTCCAGGCTACATATTGCACAAATATAGCCTCTGATTCAGAGCCCTCGGTTTTTGTTTTTTGTTTTGTTTTTATTAATTTTTTTTTTGGGTGTGTGAAGTCGCGGGATTTGGCCTAAAACGTACGGACCTGTTTGGGCTCTCACATAATCCACATCAAAACGGATTGAATATCGGCGAGAAACTTTCCGGATTGGGTGGGTTAAAGGCATTCCCCGGGGTTTGGTTGGGTAGGGACGTCCCTCCGAGAGGTCTGGAAGTAGGACCATAGATATACATTTTTTTTTTCCAAAAAAGGGGACCCAAACCTATATCAGCAATGGATATTTCGGGCCAAATTTAACCCAAATTTGCCATTATTTTCCCAAACAATGTTTGCCATTTAAGCAAATTTTTGCTTCGGATGAAGAAATTGGACTAATTGCCCAACATTTTAGAAAGATGTTGGATTCGATGAGAAAAATTTGCCTAATTTTTCCAACAAATTTGAGAAACCTTTGAAAAAAGATACACCCCATTGCTATACCAAAAATCATTGAACCTGCAAAAATTGCTATACAGAAGTGAAAAGGGACGATGTCTGTGGCAAGGACCTCGTATGGTCATTTGTGTTTGAGAACCCCTGAGAGCAATTCTATCAAAAATTATAATCTTATAAAAATCGGGGCCATAGAAAAATTCTTGAAAAAAAACCGAACCATTTGCCATTATACCCCAATTGGATGAAAAAAACGGGCATCATTGCTATCCAGAAGGTTGAAAATGGGACCGATGTCTGTTGCAATCCCCGTATGGTCATTTGTGTGAGGACGCCCCACCACAGGGTCAATCTATCAAAATTAAATCTTTATATACTTAATCGGGCCATCCCCTTTTTAATTGATGCCACTGAAGGTTGGTAAACCAGACCGCTTCTTCGAGCTAATAAGCTATAGTATCGCTAAGTATAGTTACTTTAGGCCTAAAATGGTTTATGTCATTGTCATTTCGACCTCCCCAGCCATGCAGTACAAACATTTACCAAGGACGCGAGTGTATAGATAAAATGCTGCGAGGTCAGTCAGCCTTATTGTATAGTCAGGCGGAAGGTCAACAAATTTTATTTCTGGCAAAAATACGTTTAATTTGATAATGATGTAAATTATGAATACAAAAAATAGGCTTAAAACTTAACGTATGTTCAACTGATATGAGGAGCTTTACTCTCTTTATTTTTTTTTGTTCCAAAAAAATAAATAATTTGAGAAATAAATATCAAAGAGGTCAAACCCGCCCACGCGATTCACGATTTACCGCGAGAACAAAAAACGGTTCACGAAATTTGCGTCAAAATAACACGTTGGAGATCATTAGAAAGTTTTTCAATGAATTAAATACTTAGTTAAATCAATCTTGAATGTTTTACGGTAGGCCTTCTTATGTTCTCTTTATCACCAAGAAATAAAACTATTGACATAGAAATAGCACAAAGGACAAAACTCGAAGGACCATGCGGTAATTAAGCCACGAACATTAATGATACCTCGTACCCTAGTCTATGGTACCCACAATTAACGTACTTACTCTTTGTCAAACCAAGGGAATTCAATACGGCATCTACTAACTGTTTACAAAATGTTTAGCTATGTGAACACACGTTTATTTGCAATCTCAATGAAATCTAAATCGTCTATCAGCTGTTTGAATACAAAAACCCCCGAGCAATCGCGAGACACGATGGGAAGGGGATTACATGAATAGGGTACAAATTCAACATGGCGACCTCCTGGGTCAACAGGTCAGCTCCAGGGAAAAAACATGGCGAAGTTCGATATTGTATTAGGTATAGATCCTTCTTATCTGGGGCGCGGTTTAGAAAGCAACACATTCATTGTTTTTGCCACAGATTATCACATGTTTACACACGGTTGTATAAGGTAAGGCAGTGCATGCAGCTATTACGGGTTGGCTCCATTTTAGACCAGTTGGGGAATATTTTTTACCTTTGTAATTAATATTGTTGGAATAGGAAAATATATTTCCGGTTGATTATTAAAGGTGGGATGACCCGATTTAAGTCTTTTAAATATTTCTCTTGATACAAATGGCTTTTCACCCCAACTTCCCCATCTGTAAAGTTTCACACCGAGATTTCAACCCGTTTTAACGTGAGAGCTAAAATGGATTTTGTATCCCACAGAGTATTGTGCTAAATTAATGATTAGTCGACCCAAAATGGGGCATATTTCGCTCATAAAATCCAAACCAAACACCTTTAGCCCGAAGATTTCACAGGGTGGGTAAAATGAGAAAAAGAGGAGCTTATTCTGATACAAACTTTGACCACTTCCGGTAAAATCTGGGTTGGTCTGCCAATGAGGCTCTTAGCGATAGAACATGGAACATAACCATCAAAACTAAAATAAAGATGAAAGTAAAAGAGTAGAATATAAGAATTTGTTGTTTTGCCTATCTAATATTAGAGAAAAAAAGATAGGATTGTTGTTTGGCCTATCAATATCGGTCAATGGATCGGGCAGTCCAAATTTTGAGTGGGGGATGCCGGCGCAGCCGGGATCCACTACGATAAAAATATTGGGTGCCCATCAAGATAACGATATTAGAAAGGGCCAAAACAAACAAATCTATCTTTTATTCTCATTTTAGTTAGTTTGGTGGTTTTTAATCACCGAAATATTTTTTTTTTAAAATTTAAATAATATTGTTATTTTAAAAGGGCAAAATACATATTCCCGACTTGTCAAAAATGAACCAAACCGTACTAGCTGCGTGCACTGAGTAACCTTATACACGCGCGCACGTAAAAACACTTGCGCGTACGACGCACTATCTAATTTCGTCTCATATAAGATAGGCAACCACCAATGATATGCGTTTTGCGTACTAAACCGCCCATGAATAAGAATGTGTCATATGGATGGGCAGTCCAATACCTTTATTCATGGTGTGCAGACATCCACTACTCAAAATAGTTACTGCCCATCCAATATGACCATGATAAGATGAGCCAATTAATAAACAAATCCATCTTTTATTCTCTAAATCTACCACAGGTGATGGGTAGTTAAAATTCAGGCAATTAAAGACCGTCAGTTGATCCCCCCGAAAAAAAAGTCAAAATATTTTAAATTTGAAGAAATAGCTTTTTAAAAGTGAAAGAATGAGTTTGTAGAATGCTCAAGTATTTTTCAAGAGAAAAATTTTTTTTAAGTTTTTTGAAAGAAAAAGAAAACGGTTGTGTCCCAAAGATATGCTCTCAGTCAATTACGTGTTGTACTAAGTGTCAGTACAGACAGTAATGGGACTAAAAATATCCAACGATTTATCCTTAATTACGTTGCTTTGGTTCATCTAACTTGTGAGGGAGGTTAGGCCTACCTAAGCTGTTATAATATGCCAAAAATCTGATTTTGATGATTTTTTTGATGTCTGTGTGAAGCACAATCACTGATGTGCCTTTAACCTATTAACCCCCTGGGCACTACATACTATGATACAGTGTGTCTGATTGGCCTCATTACAGGAATAAATGAAATAAACCTTGCAGCAACACAATCAATAATAGTGCTTCTGTATCTCCTGCCATAAACCATACCCCATCATTCTTAAGTATCTCTGATTTGTCATTACAAATATTACCTTCCAAGGTCAACCAATCAAAATCATGCTCCTAATACAGATAAATACCAAGGGAGTTAACAAAAAGCAGTCTTTTCATTCAACAAAACTTACCACCAATACATTTTCAAATTGTCCTTCGCGATAACAAGCAGAAAGTGGATGCTACATCTTGGATGCAGGGCGTCTAATAGCCAGCGAGATTCTTTGTGAACTGGATCTGCCCACTTGACACGCGGTGGTAAACTCGGGACTAATTTATCTACTAGGGTAACCCATGGTTACTGCTGTGTCCAGGTGTCTGATGAAAGAAGCAATATGATCAGTTCAAAAAAGATCTTTTACAACTAGCCTGGTACAAGGCGCCGTCTACCAACTTCATTCAATGCTTCACCCACTTCTGATCCCAACAATGTCACAGATCATATTAGACAGGCATCATGTGAGGAGTAGAAATATTCCCACTCCATCCTCCCCAACTAACAAAAAAAAAAGGGGAAATAGCAATTACCATGGTGAGAATTCATTTTATCAAGACCTAATTTGATTTTGAGCCTGAAGGTCTCCAATTTTGCCTGGCCTATGTTCAATCTTCCACTAGCAAGTTCAATATGTTCAACTTAGCCCCTCGGAAGTTACCTGCCATCCAGGCGGCCCCTTCATGCAAAAGGCGGAACTTGAGATTACACCCTTTTGCCATGAAATGGCCACCCATGCAATACCAATGCAGTATGGGATACATGTAGTTATTAAATGTTGAGCCTAATATGCTAAAAATATTTAAAAAAAAGGAACTACCATAATTCATTGTTTTTGCAGGAGACCCTTTCAGGCCAAAAGGGTTGTTGTCTCGAGTTACGCCCTTTTGCCACGAAAAGGACGCAGGTTTGAAGGCCTTCGGAGCATCCCTTATCAGCAGTATCTTTCAAATCGGAAACAAAATATGTAAAATTACAGTGTACCTTGTTCATTCACCCTGTACTCTGTACCCAATTCAGACTTTTATTGAGAATATGATGGTGTTTCATTACCCATGCTTGCCAAAAATTTGGTGTGTTCATTTCTGAAAGCTTAAAGCCACTTATCAATGATCTCACCCAAAAAAGTCAAAATATAAAAAATTGCAGGAATATGGAAGGAAATAGCTTAAAGTGAAGGATAAGCCTGTAGAATTTCGTACGTTATTTTGGAAACTGAAAAATTGACAGCAAAGAAAAGGAAGAGAACAGCAGTGTTCAAAGATATGAATGTCCATTGAATTACATGTCTGCAATTAAGTGTCTGTACGGACAGCATGACTACTAAAATACCAATTTTGTTATTATTAGGTTGCTATATGGGGTTTTAACTTGTACGGTATGTAAGGCTACCTATTCTGTTACAGACATGCCAAATCTGATTTTTGATAATTTTTTAATTTTTTATTATTTTAACACCTCTAGAATGCAATTTGAACTATTTTCACAAAAGTTTTAAATTTGGTTTTGTCCCTTAAACGGCGGCGTGGATCAGATTCACCTCACACTCAGAAAGACTGAGCTGCATGTGAGGATTTATTGGAGCAAAAGGTAATTGACGGAGGCTCTTCCTGACGCCAATCCACAGTTTCGGCGGGTGGGCCGAGCATTTGGGCAACCAGCCCATCATGCATTCCAGAAGCTGACTGCGTCCGGTTGTACGTAGAGCTTTTTATTATACCAGGGGAACCAGCTACACTCCTCATCAGATTTCCTTAAACCCTGATTGAGGGATATGGGGGTGTCGGTTTAGCCGCTGCGACTCTGGCCCTGGGACAGGTAAGTAGTAATGGTAACAGGATACCAGTAGCAGCGCCTCAAAAACATCTGCACTCCACCTGATTACTGAATTGGCTGGAGGACTACAGGTCATGTTTGGATAAACGCAAACAAGACTCCCAATCCTGTATTAGCCAAGGAGAAACAACAATTAATGAGTACACTCTCACTCACTAGATCGGTCACAGCAAATTCACTGCATTGATTGATGTATCAGCTCCGACGGCATACTGGCAAAACTTCGATGACTCCATGTCCTGTCAGATATTTCACAACCCACTGCAACAGCAAGAATATAACCAAGTCAAGAGGAGAATTTGCTGGTCTCTGAGCACCATTGGGTGTAAACCAGAAGAAAGATTTGAGCCAGGTCACCAGCTTGCTGTGGGATATAGTCAGACCAAAAACCAGAGGGGGTGGGTATGAGTAAATCCAGAAGAGTGAGAGAGGGATGACTACCAGTATTGGGGGACTATTTCATCAACATGGTCATGTGCACACACACACACCAAAATCCTATTCAACACATAAAAAATCCTGATTTCTATGCTATTTTCGCCCACAAAAGCTATAGTACTTAGGGCACACATTTTTTAGCATGATTGTGACATGTCCTGTGGTTCTTAAACTGTTGGAACACTTTTTATCCCTAATACTGAAGGGTTTAGTACAGTACCGTATAGGCACCTGCATGCATTGTGGGATTGATTCAAAAACACAAGCATAAGGCCATAAGGACACTATGTGGACAAAAATGACGATTTTCTCTGTGTTCACCGTGCAGGAGGATACGATTCGTCGAATTCGGTTCCCAGTACTCGAAATCCATATCAGCGACAGGTAAGAAATGAAATGCATCATAAGAGCATATCAAAATCTAGGGTCGGTATATTTTAGTTTTTCAGTTTGCGTTAACAGTCGTGATTATGTCAAACCTTGAGAACAATTTGGCGTTTGTACCAGATTGAAACATGTGTTGTACGGATTGCCCCGGGGATGTGAGGCTCTTTTTGGCAAATAATTTGATACAATAGTGCCAGAATTTGAAAAAAAAGGGGAAATACCGACCCCTAGAACAGATCTTGGAATACAAAAATGAACAAGCTATCATTTTTATAATCAGTTCTTGTTTTTTATAGGGAACCCCCCCCCCCCAAAAAAAAATGACGTGAAAATCACCATTTTTGATGGAAAAAGAAAATACGTATCTTGGGGGAATAAGATTATCATATTTGGATTCATTGATGGCATTTCCTGTCCAAAGAGGTATACCTTTTGAATATAGTTGTTGCGAACAACAATTAAGAGACTACAGCAAAAAAAGTTTCCGTTGTCATTCGCCCTGATCTGTAACAGCCACCTAAAGGTATTCTATATTTTATTCACTCAAACTGTCCTGGGTCGGCATTGACGGAGGTTTCCCAATCACCATGCACAAAGATACCAACCAACATGACATTCGTTTTCCTGGGGTAGGGCCCTTTCTCTGGACGGCTTTATTTGGAGCAAATGATCTGAAACTGCACTCTCCGTTCAAAGACGGACATGTCCAATCATTGTAAGAGGGTCTACCTTAACATGTCAGTTTCATAAGAGTAGACTTTTCACAAGCCATCCGGTCAGTGATACCCATAACAATAGAGAAAGATATCATTAGCTTCCGGACAATGCTTGTTTCAATGGCAGGTTTTGTTACAGGAAGTAATGTGAATCGTTAGAAATGAAACATTCTTAAAATTCAAGCTTATGATCAGCACTGTCAATTTAGCCATGTTTCATCTCTAACGATTCATATCAGTAGCTGTACAAAAACCTCCATTAGAAGCAATGCATTGTGGGAAGCTACTGATATGTTCTCTTCCCATATACAGTTGTAGTCAATGATACGTATATATGAGGCGTTTTGTCGTTCTTATAGAGGAGGAGCACGGACCCAGGTACAGGGCAAAACATCATCGCTTACCCCTCACTACAGAAAAGGTTTGACACCTTTGGTAGTTAGTATGGACCCTCTATACCAAGCCCCGCACCCCAAAGGCTGTGAGTTCGAGCCCCGCTGAGGCCAATGTGTTTCGCCCTTGAGTAAGGCGCTTTACCTCAATTACTCCTTTCTACCCAGGTGTATAAATGGGTACCGGCATTATTCAATGTTGGAAAGGTAACAGACTCACTGTATAGGAGGTGTGGCGATCCCCCTACAGCAACATTATATGGTGGAGTCTGGCCCAATTGCTTCGAAAGAGAGATGGGCACTCCGTTCCTGTGTACACAGGTCCGTCCCCTTTACCTTTACCTATACCAACGCTAGGTAGTTAGTACTCTCAAATTGTGGTCTCACTTTTCAATAGGGGTCAATTTAAGGTTATACAGGGGTCAAACTTTTAAAATGCTCCAATCATGTTGAAATGTATGCCATATTAACTGTCTAGGCATAAGGATTCCAAAAATGTATAGTTTGTACCATCAATGACCATTGGTTTAGGAGTTATAGATTAAAATGGTACAAAAAGGTCAATTTCTAATTGTACAGGGGCCAAAATCAGAAGCTGCTTCAATTTTGGTAAAAAATGAAAGAAGTTGTTCATCTAGCTTAATGTGTCAAAATAAGGAATAGTTTGTACCATCTGCAATGTATAGTTATCATGTTATGCAACAAAATAGGTCATAGGGCAACATAATCCAATTCGCGTTGACCTTCTTTGACCCTTATCTCCGTAAGTAAACATTTAAACATATCAAAACTATACTTTTTGGGAGTCCTGATATACCTCAGCCATAATTTGCAAGTTTTAAAATATAATCAGATTAACTTTAATGTTGATCCCTGTAAAAATGGAGATTGACCATTTTCACCATTTTATTCCATTTTCCGCTATAACTCCAAAACCATGGTCGTAAGTGGTACAAACTCTACCTTTTTTGAATCATTATAATTAGATCACATATGAGCATAACATATCAACATGATTGGGGCATTTTAAAGTTTGAACCCCGGTGTAAACTTAAATTGGTCCCGGTTGAAAAGTGATTATACCACAATTTGAGAGTAACTAACTAACTATCATTGATATAGAGGGTCTCATACCTAACTACCAAAGGTGGGCCAAACCTTTTCTGAGTGGGTAACTAATTCCTTACATAAGGCCCCTATGCTATTCTGCTCCTGAATCTATTAATGTGCATTACATAAATAACAGTGTTAAATAAATGAGGTTCTCAAACTACTAGTCTTGCCTGTTTCTTCAATAATACACAACCTGAGGAGGTTTAAGAATGTTGACCACAATTAAAGCTGTGGTCACAACATAGAGGTCATCATGATTTTTTTTGTGTGACCCAAATAACTTATTTTTGCATTGTATCAGCTACCGAGCTTAGACTCTCCCTCCCTTTGTTGCATTACAATCTCACCTGACACAGGAGTCATAGAGTTCTGTCATTCTATAGCTATCAGCTAACATCATTGCTTCTGCTATTCCAGCTAGACATCCACCACAAGGCTACAAAACAAAACAAAACAATCACCAGAGTTGTTATCTCAGCCAATGAGAAATGGAAATCTAATTGTCAGTCAATTTCAATTAGTCCAGAAATATTCAGGCTGACCAATTTTGAAATTGGTCAGCCACTATGGTTGGTTGCTATTGTGCAATCCCCAATTGATTGCTTGATTATTTACTATTGAAAAATGAATTTTCAAACAGTTTTAAAGCAATAGTCTAGCAAATACAAAAACATGAATGTTCTTGTTACTGATTACGTTAATGATTCAGTAACTTTTTTGGTTACTGTTTGGAAGCAAAGACCAACATTTTGGCTCTAAGCTGGCTGTTTCCTTGTGCCTGTGGCCATCGGGAAAATTCCTTTCAACCAAAACACAAAACTTTAATTCTAAACAAAATATCAAGACACTTTTACATAATGTCATTAAAAAGGTTAAGGGGGATGGACCTGTGTACACAGGAACAGAGTGCCCATTTCTCTTTCGAAGTGATTGGGCCAGACTCCACCATATAATGTTGCTGGCGGATCGCTACACCTCCTCTACAGCGAGTCTGTTACTTTCCCAACATTAAATAATGCCAGTGCCCATTTATACAACTGGGTAGAGAGGAGTAAATGAGGTAAAGTGCCTTACTCAAGGGCACAACACATTGACCACAGCAGAGCTCGAACTCACAACCTTTGAAGTATGAGTCGAATGCTTTATCCACTGGACCACATGCGCCCACCTTAAATAGACTTAACTACTTACCTTGTGAAAGAAGTGACAATTATCTTGACGTAATTTGAATGCAGCAACTTCCTTTAACCCTTCTAGGCAGTACATGTCAGCTAAGTATACAAGTTCTCTGCATGTAACAGACAAATCAAAATTAACAATTTTAAAACAGGATAAAAGTCCATTCATACTGCACTGCAGTGCAGTGAAAATGGATGAAAACCATCTCTGACTCAACACAGTAGAAGCGCAATGCAATTTGAACAGCTATTTGCTGCTGCCCGTTGAGTCCGAGAGGGTCACTGTAGTGCAGCGATGTACAGGGGGGTAGGACACGATCTGCTCGATTTGGGCATTGGGGATTTCCAAACGGTAATTTGTGGAACTGCTACGTGCATTTACTATGGCAGTCTCGGTCCCAGTGACATTAAAAAATCATCTCTTAAACCTTTGTTCAAAAGATCCTAGTATATCATGATAAATTAAGAAAAATTATTGACATCAAAATCCGTCGGGTTAGTGGATTAACCCCGCTGCAAAATAGTGTAATTTCCAATAACGGTCATTTAGAATTAAATATTTGTGACCAGGCCTAGTCTTTAGTCAAGTCTGTGTGTAACCGTTCGATATGCGTAAGAGCGCCCTCCTACCGTTAAGTCTTTGAAACAGACTAGCACCAGGTAGTTGATGCCGTTTTGAATTTGCTGTTGCTGTAAGGTGGCATGTCCTACCCCCCTTGTGATGTATGAATGCATGGACCTTTAGTGGCTATTATACTCTTCCACAAAAATAGCTATATCATCAGACTTATTCAACAAATTCATTGGAAACTCTGTTCAAAATTCCTGAACAAATTTCACTGCGACTATTTGCAAAGTTTTGAGAACCTAGATTCATTTTTGTCCTTTTTTAAAATTTTTAATGAGTTCATTTTATTTTACTTTAGTGAAAGACATGCAATGCTCAGTAGATCACTCCACAGTAAATGTGTGAAATGCCCTAGTAAACCTAAAAGGATTTCAATTTGTCCCATCAAGCTTAGTGGGGTTACAGTCCAACCATATATCGTAGAGAGAGTCACATTTCATGACAGTAATGGGAATTTGAAATCCAAAAGAATTTGGAAGCAAACTTGCAGTATAATCTCAATTCATTACAGAGATATAATCCAAGTATCCTAGAAAGATCTATTTTTTTTAATTCTCTATTTTTCAGCTTATATTGCATTTTTTGATGTGTGGGTTGAAGACTGAAGATATAGAATAAACATTCGGGCTACATCAAGAAAATACCTGAATCATTCAACCCCGCAGAAATTAATAAAAAGCTCAGATTCCCATAATATTTACACCAAAGCAATAACTTATTATTCAAGTCTAAAAAATACAAGAAAACTAACAAAAAGTTTAATGAAAATTTAACTTTTACTTGTACAAATAGGCTATTGAGATCTGGGATCCCCAATTTTTATTATTAAAAACATTTATTTCAAGACACACAGATCATCTACAAAAATACTTTTTAAGGGAATTTTAGTTTGTTAAAAACAAACCATTTGGTACCAAAATTTCAACAATGGAAAAAAATTGAGGGTGTGTGTGTGTGTGTTGCCTTGTGGTATAATTACTTTAACCAATGAAAAAGCTTTACCTATCACCACTGTCCTCTGGTATTCCCACGGACGCACCATAAAATGAGAAAAGAGTGGCTATACACTTGTGGTACTGAGGCCGGTTGAGAGAAATATAGGTTCAAGTATGAAACTCTGTTCTTCTAATAAATTGACGGTCCACATCGTACATTTACAAGGTGAATGATGTGTCCAATATTGACAAAAAATAAATGGGTAAGGCACAGCCATACCTATTTTTAGATGTTTTTTTTCTGAACTTGTGCTCATAAATGATAATAATTTTATTATTACACTATTTTTGTTCAAAATGATTTAATTTTAAAAATACTGCAGTTCAATCTTGCAAGGTCTGACCTCTCACCACAATCTTAATGTACCACATATGAACCGTGGCAATGGCCCAAGCGTTTGTCCAGGAGTAACAACAAACCAGTCAACCTACCCACATCCTAACCACAATGAAAACAACACACAGAATGACACACAGAATGACAACAGAATGACACACAGAAAATGACACACAGAATTACCAAGAATTGACACACAGAAGACACACAGAATGACACACCGAATGACACACAGAATGACACACAGAATGACACAAAGAATGACACACATAATGACACACAGAATGACACACAGATAACACACAGAATGACACAGAATGACACCACAGAAATACACACAGAAGCCACAGAATGACACAACACAGAATGACACACAGAATGACACAAAGAATGACACACATAATGACACACAGAATGACACAAAGAATGACACACAGAATGACACACAGAAGGACACACAGAATGACACACAGAATGACACAAATGACCAGCATAAAGGACACCCAGAATGACACCCGCATACATACATAAGGACACACAGAATGACACCAGAATTACACCCAGAAATGACACACATAATCTGCTGTCGCAAAATCCCCGCTTTTTAAGCCAGGGAGCAAAAATTCACGTTTTGGTGCCTGATGTTTGATCATTCCCATTGGTATTACTGTAGTCATCTGAGTGCTACCAAGTCATATCTACAATATATATTTTTTTATTTTTGCAGAAAAGGACTTTGTGTGTTAAAAGGTTTTTTTTTGCTTTGAATTGTTTGTTATGTTCTTCTTTCTTTCATAACATGGTTTTTTTACTTTGCTTTGCGGCTAGCAGTATAGCTTCAGCTCTATTTTGACATAAAAAACAAAAAGACATAGAGGATCACTTTGCCACTGTTGTCTGTTTTTTTTTTTGTCTGTTTGATGTGCTGTGTGATCGTTTTTGTTGATGTCTGTTGTTTGTTGTTGTGAAAAGGGTTAACATTTGACCAATAATATGCCCCCTTACAACTTTTAATGGCTTTACACCAACTTAAAGTCATAGATCAACATGGAACCCCTTATTTGTTGATGAGGTCCAGGTCACATGCCAAGGTTAATGGTCATATGAGGTCAAGTTGAAAAATAGAGGCTAAATATGTAAAATTGTGCCCTTCATTTGAAAAAGGTCACATGCCAGGGGTAAAAGTCAGTGAGGTCAAGTTGAAAAATAGGCTAAATAGTAAAATGGACCTCAAATGGAAAAGTTAAGTTCAATTGTAACCACACTTCTGTCATATGTGCACCATGGGATCCGCTCGTATGTTATGAGGTCAAAGGTCGTGTGCCAAGTCAACTGTCCTGGAGCGGCCCACAGCTTACGTTCTTTGAATAGAGCAAGCATGAAACCAAGAACCGCAAAATTGTTTTTAAACAATCTGACCAAACAAAATTTCATTTCTTCACCCAAAATGTCAGTTTAGAACTTGTTTTGCAATCACAAGACGATAGTAATATTACATTTGGCAGGAACTCGGAATTTTAAAAATCAACAATTTGCAATCATTAATATTTCTGAAATATGCTTTAAAAGCCAGTGATTGAATGTTCACGAAACACAAAACCTGTACATAAAAACAACCAAAATTATAGTTCATGACAACACCGCGTGGGAAGTAGAAATTTGTCTTTCAATCGTAACAAGCTTTCATGTGAAATTAGCCACTCATCCCACCAGGTCATCCCCCAGTTTTAAAGGGCACAAATTTGACCGTCCCTTGTCTTGTGTTTTATAATCCAACTCCACCCTTTCCAAATTAAAAGTTCAGCGGTTGCTTCTCGCCAAAACTTCCACCTAACATGGCGCAAATAGTTGGAGAGTACCAAAGCAAAAATCTGCAAACATTAAGAACACAATCAATTATTAGCACGTTGTTGGTAACTTTGTAGTTAAGGGATCAGATCATTATATCTACAAATACGTACTAGTATTTGATTAATACATGGAAATAGACTGTTTTGACTGGAGAAAGTGATGGACACCAATCGGAATTAATACCTATCTATCATTCTTCCACCAACCGTGGCTTGTTGGCTCAATTGTCAAGAGCACTAGCAATAATATGAGGTTGCTGGTTGAATCCAGCCAAGCACACTTTTTCCCAATACTTAGCCAGCTCAGGGCAAAGATTAATAAAAACTTCAGATAACATGGACTATTGAAAATTAACAACAACATACACATTCCTGCAACAGTAAGCCAAACAAATTAGTGCAAATGGGTTAGTTAGATTTTAGAAGGCAATTTTGTCTTAATTCAAGAGAGCCAAAAAACAAAAAATAAATTTCAAAGTTTGATAAAATAAATTGAGGGGAGAAGGATATGTAATTAGTATCTAACGACGCACACCAACACTATTGTGCTCCCAAAAGACTTTTTTTCAATCTCTCTTTACATCATTTTACACCTTTGCCCATGAATTGACAAAAGCAATTCTTTTTAATTTATCGCTAATGTGATTCTAATCCACTAAGGGCAAAAACTGTGTGCCATAGAGGATACACTAGAGAGATGGAAAAACAAGTTTAATGTAAGTTTATTGATAAGACACATCTTGAGTTCAATGGGATAAGCTATGGGACAAGGCGGATCCTTAAGAGACACTGGAAACATTGAAAAATAGTGCGCCTCAAGATTTTTCAAAATCGATATTTGTGATGGTTGTAAAGCTTTTATATACATTAGCCCTCACCTGAACTGATTAAGACCAAATGAGCGTCCTTATGGGTAAACAGAATGATATTATAATTAATGTCGCCGGCGACATTAATTCAGCAGACGACGGAAATGGCATTTAACACCAAAGAACGTACGCCGTATGCATGTTTCCCACAGCATGTACCTTGTTTGACCGGTCTGTGACCTTTGTGGTTTTAATATTAATGAGTACGAGTCTATGATATTCATGTAATACACACATTTGTTGATTAAAGGTATGAAAAACTTAAGAAGTTAGCCTACAAATTACCGGAATGTCTTTAACCTCTTACTAATGTTTTTGAATATGTTATTTTTATGTGTAACATGTATCTCTATTCTTCCAATGTCCTACACTATCATATGAGAGCAAATTGAAGAAATTTCATATTTTGTGAAAATGTGCCAGTGCCACTTTAAGGCTCAGTCACACAGCCAATTTTTTGCTAGAAAACCACTTCCAGACTGCTCAAGCCTGGTATAAAATTGGATTGATCATGGACATGAGAGAGGAGGACCCACAACACACTAGCCTCAAAGACCCTATCACGTTGCCGCCTTTTGTTAATAAATCCCAACATTATCCCATTTACCGGCTTAAGGTAATGCGATAATCACCCTCTCAGCAGGAGGGATGACAGGCCATCGCTCTACTGGGAAAGTTCAGCCCACCTCAAATTTGAATGATGTAAATTGCAATATTGGAAAGAGGAAATTGAAAGATCAGGAAAATTTTTGTTCTGAAATTTATGGAAACCGTCCCAATTGCATGCCATTTCATCATTTAAAACTACTTGCTTATTAACCCTTGTCTACCTGATGAATTTATTGTAACAAACAAAACACCGGAAGGGGGTACCACCCCCTTGAATTTACTTTATTGAACATCCAATTCCTATTTGGTACCTACAGTATAGCTTAGAGGGTTTTTTTTCCATTGGTATCAAAATATGTAGAAACCAATGATGACATCACTATGACGTAATAAGGTAATAAAGTATGAAAATAATGCATATAGGAAGAAACATTGATATTTTGCAAATTTACTGGCTCAAAAATAATATTGTAACATTTAAACATTTTCCATCATGTAGAGACATTATGACATCATTATGCCATATGTTAGTATGTTGGTACTCATTTTGGTATCAAAGGAAAGAGGAGGACCTGCTATCTATTGCAACTAAAATCAAATGTGTATGATATTCCTGTGTCATACTAGGCGTGTTGGTATTTCCCTCCGAAAGGGGGGGGGGGTGGTGGTGATTGCCACGCCCTATCCATCACTTTGGGATCACCCTTACCTTTCCTATACCCCGGTAGTATTTTTTATGGGGAGCATGAAACGGAGCATAAAATGTCAATTGGCAATTACATTAACTCATTTGACACCAGAAAATGGGGTTTTAGTAGGGCGAAAAGAATAGAAGAGAGCGGTAACAACCCACCCCCCCCCCCTTCAGAAGGCGAGGGTTAATTAATTTATAATTTATACATTTAATTAGGTATAAAGTATGACTTATCACACTCATATTTCAGATGAAACTGACATTGGAATCAGTTCGACATGGTATCGGCCACAAATTCAACATAACCAGAAGTTAAAATATTACAATTTTGTGGTTTTTCGAGGTACAATTACACGTGTTGGGCGCACTTGGGCACCAGTTCAGAAGTTATACATTGTTATGAGGTACATTGAACTTTCATAACACGGTTTCTCAAGAGTCGGAAGTGATCGGAACATTTTCATATTATTTTCACAAGATTTTTAACAATTACGGGTCACAAAATCACCCAAAATGCAACCTTATTTTCTACAGTTGTAGCTCAACAAAGGAATGACGGATTTTGATGGGGTTTTCGGTATTTTCTGAAAAAAATTCTCTATTTGGTTTCAACAACTTGCCAAAAAAGATGAAAATTGGATGTACTATGCACTTTCCAAAAACCCCTACAGTCAGGGGTCACAACATCCGGTCAAATTACAAAGTTTTGTGGACAGCTTTTCCACATAGTCACTGCATCGACCGCGGCAAAGAGATATAGATCACAAACAGCCTCGGTGTATGCACATGAATACACATTGAGTGCCTAGCTTTTGTCGAGATGAATGGGTAATCGAATGGGTAATTGGTGGTTTCGGGTTGTTCGTTCTTCTCTCTATTAGGTCCATGGATTGATTGAGCACATATTTATTGGTTGAGCTATGAGTTGCAAAAATATTTTAAAACTCATTGTGAGACCAATAAATATTGGGCGTAAATCATCCAAATTTATCATTATGTTTTGGATCCAATACTTTCCCACACTTGGATCCTTACAAACATAATAATGGTGCTGATTGGGCATTTTTCAAAAATCGTGTGTAGTTTCTCTTTTTCATGTTTAGTTTTGGCAAGGTCTGGGACTGTCCTGTACAGTCTTCTACAGTCTTACCGATTATTTGCTAGAAAACATTAGATTGCTCTAGTCTGGTGCTGACTGTCCATTTGTCAAAAATTGTACGTAATTTTCTTGGGTAGTTTTGGCAAGGTCTGGGACTGTCCTGTACAGTCTTGCATAGTCGGGAGCACGTGGTAAATTTGAAAAAACACCACAATTTTTTCTTGTAGCCTAAAAAAATTGTGGCAGGTTTTTTAATCGGGGAGGTCGGCATGAACACATGAATGAGTGGTTTGGAAGCGGTAGCCGATTAGTTGGCGCGCATCATGAGTGGTTGAGTGCAGTTTGAAAGTGGTCGGCAATGACTCTGCTCCAAGCGGGAGAAGATGCATGCCGACATGTTAAATCGGCAAGTACAGTAGTCGATCACAGAAAATAAATCACTGACTTACTATCTTGACAGTAACATGTCACGACTTTTTCTGTCGTGCTAAGGTCTGCGACTGATCACGGATTAAACAAGTGGCGTCGCCGATTAAACATGCTTGATCTTGTTGATTTTATGATGCTCTTGCCTATTGGCAGGAAATTGCAGAATGATAAAATTGTAAATTTTACAAGTTTGAACAAGTCTATAGCCGAATTTGAAAGAAATATGGTCTTGTGTAGTTGGGGAGAGTCTTCTATGTGACTGTACCTTTACAGCGCATCTTTTGAAACTCACTTGTGTGCAGGGATTTCCTTGTTTTCCACTCTGATCCTCACATCATGACCACATCCAGAAACAAACATGTTGAGTAGATCCCTGCCAAGTGGACTGGCTGGCTCAGGTAGTTTTGTGACGTCTACATCTGGCAGAATTATGCTCCTATCAAAAGTAATTGAACCATCATCTACACTCTCATCCTCACAAAGGTCGCCATTTTGTAAGTTAGGTCCATGCAGTGTTGGATCGTTAAATTTTGGGTCTGTTTTCCTCCATTTTATTGAATCTGTCTGCTCACTTGAAGTTCTTTTTTCACCACTCTCTTCTGATTTGTCAGCAGGTTGTGGTCCTGGAATGTGATGTTCTTGATTCAATTCATTAGGTAATTCAGAATTCACAGTCTGGCAACCTTCATGATTGTTCACAAAAGTGTTTTCTACTTGAATGGAATGTGACTTGATTGGTGGAGATTTTCTTATGTCTTTCCAGTGGGATTTAACATCATCATATGTGTATAGAAGCCTGTAAACAAAGATAAAGAAATCTTTCACAAAATGTTCTCCAAAAGGGAAATATATTTCTCTAAATAAAATGGATTGTCTTTACTAGATCTTATAATAATTAGCCACTAATTGATAACTAGGTCTGTTGCCAAATACCATCTAACATCACTGGATATTGGAAAAAGACTGCTACACTGTAGCTGATCTTAAACTTCCACCACACCAACACTAATATGCCAGCCAGTGCGAAAAAGTCACAGACTCTCCAGGATTTGAACCTGGGACCTTACAAATACTGGTTGGCTGCTCTACCAACAGAGCTAAAGAATTAGATGGATGCATCTTCAGTTCAGCCCTGTTATCCTAATATCTTCTAATAAAAGAAGCTTAGAAAGAGTTTGATGGGGAAGAGCACTGATATTATTATCTATAAATCTTCAGTTCAACTCATAACAAGAGAGAGCCACCATGAACAGAGATGAAGGTCAATATCTTCTTAGACATGAGGATTGAACTGCTAACACTAGAGTAGGGATTGAGAGTCTCATCAAGTGTTGACAAAATGTCACCACAACACAAGTCAAACTCAAAGAAAGAGGATTTTTTTTTCATAATTGACATCTACTGAACCTGATGAATTTATTTAAGCCAAACATGACATGCCCCCCAACAATACATCCCACCGGCAATTTTTATTTTCATCCTGGTTCCATATTATCAAATCTTGAGGTATCCGTTACTCAACCGACTACTGACTACAATGTTGTATTACAGATATACATACATACCGAAGCAGTTCCTTTGTATCTTCAGGTGCTATACCATGTTTTCCCAAATCAAACTCTTGGTGTTCCTCCATTACATTCTGTGGTCCACTTATCTTACTACATAATGCATAGAGATCTGGTAGCCTGGTGTGGATCAAAGACAAATGAGCAGGAAATCTGTCCACACCTGATGCTATTGTGATATCTGAAAACTCTCCTTCTTGAAACATACTATAATATAAATAACAAAAACAAATAAAACAATTAAATTAGTGTGTGTGTGTGTGTGCGTGTGTGTGTGAGAGAGAGAGAGAGAGAGATACAGGTAGGTGAGTCTTGGACTACAGGACTACATTCAAGCTGGAAAGATACTGAAAAGGACAAAAAAGGTAGTGAGGAAGGGGCAGAAGGGGTAATGGAGAAAATTATCATGGGCACCAGGACAGAACCATGAATAACAGATTATCTTTCACCACAGTGGAAAAAGTGAGGAATCTTGGAAGCTCCTTCCTGGGAAATATGATCATTTGCAGGGAAATCTTGACTTTTCAGGTAAAGAATTACATAAAAAATGGTGGTAAATCTATATGGGAAATGTGACTACTGATCTTCCTGGGAAATACGCATCTTTTCCTGCCCTGATCTTTCACAGAAGAACACAATATTTGGAAGAAATACAAAGAGAACTAGCATTTCTTGGTTCATGCTTGGTGAAGGATCTGCTAAGCACACTACAATTTAAAGCCTTTTTGCAAATTTCAGGGATTTACCTAAAAGCTGTTTTGTCTATTGAGAGTCTCTTGATTAAAGGTCCATGGCCCGATCACTAATAGCCTCATCCCCAGACTATACCGGAAGTGCTAAACATTTTGGTATCAGAAGAAAGCTACTATTTTTCTCATTTACCCTGTAAAATCTTAGAGCCAAAGGATATTTGGTTTGGAAGTTATGAGCGAAAATATGCCCAAGTTTGGTTGACCAATATTAATTGTATGCGGCTTACAAAATCAAGTTTGTAGCTCTCGCATCAAAGCGGATTGAAATATGGGCGAGAAACTTTACAGATGGAGTTTTGGAGTGAATGCCAATCTATTAACCCTAACCCCACAAAGACACTTTCCCAAGGGGACCACTGAATCTCACAAAACCATACAGTGAAGGATATCTATCACATATAAATCACCGAATCTCACAAAATCACACATTTCATTCTTGACTAGGAAATCACTGAATCTCACAATAGCTCACAGTATAGAATTAATTTATATTTAAATCACTGAATCTCTCAAAATCACACTGGTGTCCATGCATCGTAAAACACTGAATCTCACAAAATCTCACAAATAGCTTAGTGCAGAGTGTTTAATCACTGAATCTCACAAAGTCTCACAATATGTACCACTGGTGTGGTTTTGTGAGATTTTGTGGGTTAGGGTTAAGATGAACACTTCATATCCTTAAATCGGGCCATCCCCCTTAAGTATGACTCTCAGAAAAGTATGTATGTGACTCTCAGAAAAGTATGTGTGTGCGACCATCAGAAGGTCACACATGTGACAAAATTTTATTTCCCCTATGACAAAATAACCAATCTAGCAAAAGTGGAAACATTATTTGGTTAGGTTTGGACTCAAGGTTATTAATAATGCAAAAAGTAATAACAGATTGGTTACGTTGACAAAACACCATTGGGTTGGAAGTAAAAATGTACCGGTTTTAGGTCACAAACATGACCGAAGAATGGCTCTATACCACAATATACCACACCTTCCATCTTGACACTTTCCCATAGACCACAAAATACCACCACATTTGAATGAAATATAATAATAATAACGGTGCTTATATTGCGCAATTACAACCAATATGATCATTGCGCATTACATACATAAAGAAACATCAACAACAAACTGCAGAAGCAACTAAAAAATATGAGTTTTCAAGCTTTGTTTGAAGACTGCAACTGATGGTGATGATCTAATAATGGCAGGTATCTGGTTCCAAAGAGATGGCCCATACACTCCAAAAGATCTGTCACCAATTCTTTTATTACACCTAGGGACAACAAGCCGAGTGGCATCCAGAGACGAGCGCAGGCCTTGCAGTTGTGGTGCGTAGCTGGTAAAACACTCTGTTAAGTATGTTGGTGACAGATCATTTTGGGATTTGTATATAAAACAGAAGAATTTTAAACTGAATACGTTTATCAATGGGCAACCAGTGCAAAGATGTTAACAGCGGTGAAGATAAATGACGGCGAG